>SKCR01008899.1:0-74966 GCA_019454045.1 Zanthoxylum bungeanum | reverse complement strand
TACAGTTTTAAAGGGTGACATAACTCATAAGTGACCATTGCATGGTTAGTTATATTGTTATGTATTGTGATCAATAAAATCCATGGAAAGAGGATCAAATCATTTTATATCGTGTGTGTGATCAACATTTTTTTTTTGTTTTTCAAATGCATTGTATTTTCCTTTTTGTTGCAGGAGCGTGAAGTGAAAGCTAAGCATCAACAACTAATTAGCGGGGTAATGTTTTTCATCTTTTTATAAATTGGCTCCTTAAAATTTTCCATAATTAATATTTGTACAATATATTCATTAATTATTATAACTTCTTTTTCTCAGGTTTCTGTACTTTCATATTGGACTTCTACATACATATGGGACTTCATCAGCTTCTTATTTCCTTCATGTTTTGCATTAATTCTCTTATACATCTTTGGTATGCTTTAGACTTTAATATCTCATTACTTGTCACAAATTTTGTGTATTATTTTCACGTTCACATTTGTAAATATCAATGATTGAAAACCCTGACCTGCCGGTCTGAGTGGTAAAGCCGGCACCCGATCTGCAGATCCACCCAACCGGCAGGTTCAACTGTGAACCGGCTAAACTGTCCACGGGTCGGACGAACTTGAGACGTTGACCTGGCCAAGCTTCTGGTTAATAAGAAGCACTCATGCTGCTGCTTCTACTGCCTGTCTTCAGTTTACAAATTAAGTTTGAGATTTTTTTTCTTTTCCTAAAATCAAAATTTAAATATTTTAGTTACATAAAAAAGAACAACATTTGACAAAATGAGTATGGACTATCTAGTTATATTTATTATTTTTTGAATTTATTCTTTTATATATAAATATTTAATAAAATAATAATTTATTAGCGACCCCGGTTGACCCCTGGTTCGACCACTGATCCTTGACCCTCTTCCAATTCCGAGTCAAGAGGCTGTCCAGGTTTTAAATCATTGGTAAATATAATTGATGGAATTCTTTTTTGCCCAAATGTTCAGTTATAGGCGTATTTCAAATGGTAGTCTATAAGATTGTGTTAGTTAGCTGAAGTCTGAAGTGCATCATGATTTTTCTTGTTATATGAATCATATAATATTCCTTGATTACTTTTGCCACTGATTGAGGATTCAGTGTATGAATCTCAATAATGTTAAATTCTCTCAATAGTGTTTGCTACATGTACATTGATCTTATTATTGCTAGTTGCTAAGCCTCTCAATTGTTAGAGATGGAAGATGTTTTTTTTCCTTTTTTTTTTGGGGGCACACATACATGTGTGAATTTTATTCTAGTTTCAACCTCACTAATTGGTGTAGGTTTACAAGCTTACTAGAAATAAATAACTTTTAGAAAGAAATGGAGGAAATTTAGATAGGATGGGAGAGAAGAAATGGGGGAACTAGAACTAGTTCATCAAGGACGGGTGGCAAGTATTGGTGTAGGCTTACAAACTTACACTTTGAACTTCCTGAAGTAGAACTAGTTTATCAAGGACGGGTGACAAGTATTTCAATTAAAAAAGGACGAGTGTCAAGAGAAGGGCTCTTTTGTTCTCTCACTCATTTGGCATGGAGGGAATATCAATAAAAGCGAAGAATTGTTGACAGCTTTTTCTGGCACATTTAGCCCTAAAAAGGAATAACTGACATAGAAATTGTTATTTCTTTAATCCCTTGCATTTCCTTTCCATGATGAC
This sequence comes from Zanthoxylum bungeanum, assembly GCA_019454045.1. Lineage (NCBI taxonomy): Eukaryota > Viridiplantae > Streptophyta > Magnoliopsida > Sapindales > Rutaceae > Zanthoxylum > Zanthoxylum bungeanum. The sequence goes on along the minus strand of SKCR01008899.1, from coordinate 73,283 downwards.
AATTCCACCAACCCTTCCTCCCTCCCTCCCTCCTTCCTTTTCTTTCTCAATGGTAAAGGCCTCTTCTTTACTTGAAGAGAGTTTCCTGCTCTTGATTAATGTTTGCTGGTATAAATGTGTTGTCATTTCTTCTTTGGACAGAGATTATTTGTTTCTTCTTCCCCTTTCCCTCCTGTGTTCTCAGTCTGTCTTACAGTATATTTTACTTATTTCTTTTGTATATTAGTTCTTACTCTCAATGAAGGTAATTTGGCTCTGTAGGTCTTGATCAGTTCATTGGAAGGGATTGTTTGTTGCCAACGGTCCTTGTCTTTTTAGGGTATGGATTGGCAATCGCATCGGCGACATATTGCCTTACTTTCTTCTTTTCTGATCACACAATGGCTCAGGTTGGAAGGGATCTCTTTTTCTTTAGATTCAGGTTTCCAGGGCATGAAGCTTACTATCTTATAAATTTATTTTATTTTTCTTATGTACTTGCAGAATGTGGTTCTTTTGGTCCATTTCTTCACTGGACTCATTCTGATGGTTATCTCATTTATTATGGGGCTTATCGAGACAACAAGAAGTGCAAATTCTTTTCTTAAGGTTGGGTTCCATAACCTTCTAAAATATTTGTCAATTCAAGAGGTAGTGACATTATTAATGAAGGCCGTAATTAAAAAAATAATAATCATGGATTGAGAAGATAGTGTTTTATAAAAATTCAGATAGATTTTCTTGTATATATTTATTAAAGTTTGATGTATATATACATCAAGAAATTAGTAAGCAGTCTTATGCTCTCATGCCCCAATTTCTTCTTCGTTTCACTTTTTATGGAGGCTTGTTTTGGTTTTGACTTTTATGTTGCTAATTTTCTCAGAAAAATGAAACCATTTTCAATGCCTTTCTTAACACAAGAATGTGTTTGCTAGAGGTGGCAATATAGATCACAACATGATTACACGACTCGGATTTTTCGTATTCGGGTTTGACAAAAATTGACACAATTATTAAGCTTGTCGTGTCAACACATTTATTAATCGTGTCGTATTTGTGTCACACCACCTTAATATGTTTGCCTGTTTATAACACAAATAATATTCATGTAATCGTGTCAACACGAAATGATACTCGTGTAATCATGCCAATATGATACGATTACCAGTTTACAACTTGTCTATGAATAGTCGTTTATTCGTGTTAATTCTTAATCATGTCAGTAATTGTCTAATTGTGTCGAAGCGAAAGTGACCCATTTATTAATCATGTCAACGTGTCATGTCGTATTGGCACATTTGTTAATCGTGTCGTATTCGTGTTTGATAATTTTGACACGATTATTAAATTGGTCATATATATGTTTGCTTAAATGTGACACGACACGAACTCGACACGGTTACACGAATTGCCATCTTTAGTGTTTGCTTTCTGAATATATTCTGATATATTATAAAGTTTCATAAAGACATTATCATGGCAGCTGTATGCTTTAGAGTTAACTTTCACTATATAGTTATGCTTGTATATTTTGCAACTGTCCATGCTGCTGACGAAGAGCTTGTTTTCTTCTCCAGATCTTCTTCAGATTATCACCAGGATTTTGCTTTGCCGATGGACTTGCTTCACTGGCTCTTCTACGGCAAGGGATGAAAGATAAAACTAGTGATGCGGTTTTTGATTGGAATGTTACTGCTGGCTCCATTTGTTACCTTGGCTGTGAGGTGAATTTTACAGTTCAAGCCCTCTAAATGAAAATCAAAATCATGCTCTACTATGTTTGTTTAGTTATTACATCTTCACTGTAGAAAGTTTTGACAGGCTACGTAGGTGCCTATGGTGAGTTTTCCATGCTGTTCTAGATACTGAGTGTTTCTGACCCTAATTTTAGTCTTATCTGTGTAGAGAATTAATTTTCAATTTCTCGAAGTAGTTCTCTATACAAGTGAATGAGTGATGTTTCAAATGAATCATCTCTTGCATCTTCAATTGTTAGCTAGAGGATTCTTTCAACTTACCTCAATTATTTTCGTTTTCCTTAAAAAATGGAGACCATAAATTGTAAATGCATTCCTGACATATTTCTGTCCTAATAAAATTAAAAAGAGTAAAAAACAAATATACAGTAGAAAAAGCTACAAATGAAGCAGTCCATTCAAAGGGGCATTACCTGTCTGAAGTAATTTCCTTCTTCTCTACAGATTAGTTACTAGTAAGAAGTTTAAAATATCTTAAAATTGATTATATGTCCCTCTACACCTAAATTCTGAACTGAGGTTGAATTGGGAGGCCACTGGACTATGAGTTATGGCTCATTGTTAAACCCCTATCTCTTTTATTAATCTGAATGTCTGACATGTTTTATACCTTTTTGTCACTTCAGTTTATATATACATTTTTATTTAATTCAGTAAAAATCATTGGTAAGAGAACTGGTTGTGATGGAGGTTTGGCATGGTGACGTGGGAGTAGTTTATAAATATTGATTTTTGGCAATACAACCCATATAAATTTATAGCATTGAAGCCATTTGCTTGGTGGGTTTTTTGTTTTTCAGTTTATATAAAAGCCCAGCCCAACTGTTAATTAAATCCCCTTCCCACCCATGTGAGTGGGTTCAAACACAAACCATTTGTATCAACCCAAGAGGTTTTACCAACTAATTTTTTTGGTGCACACAATTGCTCGAGTGTTTATCTGCTTTGTCGTTTGTACACATACACAAGTAAATTTCAGTTATATTTTAAGATCTGATTCAATTTTCTCATCTGTGACAGAGTGTTTGTTACTTTCTCATAACACTTGGACTTGAACTCGAACTCCTGCCTTCTCACAAATGGACTCTAATGACAATTAAGGAGTGGTGGAAGAGACCTAGAAATATCATGTCTGATACTTCTTCTGGTTACTTCGAACCTCTTCTACATTCTTCCTCAGAAAGTAATACTCTTGATCTCAATGAAGATGTAGATGTGCAGGATGAAAGAAATAGGGTACTTTCAGGTTCCGTGGACAATGCCATCATCTACTTGCGTAATCTAAGAAAGGTATTTTAATTTAAATGCTTCCTCAAGTTAACTGCAGCAATCTGTTGTCATTTAATAATGATATCCATCACCTATTTCAGGTTTATCCTGGGGAGAAACATTCTGATGCTAAAGTTGCTGTACATTCATTGACTTTCTCTGTTCAAGCAGGAGAGTGTTTTGGCTTCTTGGGAACAAATGGGGCTGGGAAGACTACCACTCTGTCTATGATCTCTGGTATATTTCCAGTATTCAGACATAAAATTGTACATGTGAAACATTTAATAAGCATCCTTTTCAAGAATGAAAATATTTAATAGGCTTGGTTTTTTCCCAAGTGGTGGTCATTAAAGCGCTTACTTTTGATCCTAGAAAAGGCCCAAAGGAAATCGCTGCAAAAGAGAGCTCTAATGATGAGTAGAAAAAGAAAGTTGACCATACCAAAATGTGTAATAGTCAATTGATTTATGCATTTTTAAATTTATTGGAGGATTTCACTTCTTGGGGAATGGCACTTTTCTTTGGGGATTTATTATTCTAGTTTCCTGTGACTGTTACAGTTTCTTATGCTTATTTGGATTACCCTCCATAATGGATCATCATGAGAAATTGATAATGTTTGGGATGTTAGAAAATTTTGCCAGTTGCAGTTCCAACATTTCTGGCATTATAATCATTGGGATTGGATTATATTTCCTTTATGAGCTTTTATGTTAGACTGATCTGTTCCTGGATTCTGATTTATTGAATGAGATTGTGGAAGATATTTTATCCTGTTTTGAATTATGTATTTTTCCAATGCAGGAGAAGAATATCCAACTGATGGGACTGCTTTTATTTTTGGAAAAGATGTATGTTCAAATCCCAAGGCTGCCCGTCAGCTTGTATGTTCTGCTTCAACTTTTTACTGTTCTTTTTGTAATTGAATGTACAATATCCGGTTGGAAGGTGTGCTGATAAACTTTCTGACTTTTTTTCCTTATATAACTCATTGATAGATTGGGTACTGCCCTCAGTTTGATGCTTTATTGGAATATTTGACTGTACAAGAGCACCTTGAGCTTTATGCAAGGATAAAAGGAGTAGAGGAGTACAGGATGTATGATGTGAGTATATATTTTCAAAGTCTATAATCACTTTTCTTCTTCATCACCCTGCATCAGTGGTTTATTAATAACTTCTGTAAGCTGAATAATTGCAAATTTTGGTTTGATTTTTAAGGATTTAATTGGGTGGTGGTGAAGTTTACTTTCCTGCAGTTAGGATTGGAATATATAGATGAACTAATTCATTGATACACAAGTACAGGCATTTGGATTTGTAAACAAACTTACTGAATCTAGACAACAGTAATCTAAAACCGTGCATATTTGGATCTTGTAAACAAACTTACTGAATTTAGACAACAGTAATCTATTACTGTGCATAAAATGTTTCTTATTCTTACTGACAAGTGAGAACCAATATTATGGAACCCTAATATTTTGAATCATGTTGCAGGTTGTTATGGAAAAGTTAGTTGAGTTTGACTTGTTGATACATGCTAACAAACCATCGTTTACCCTAAGTGGGGGTAATAAGCGCAAATTATCAGTTGCAATTGCAATGATTGGAGATCCTCCAATAGTTATTCTTGATGAGCCATCCACAGGTATGTATATTTTTTCATTACGTCTTAACATACATATTTTTAAACTGCAGTCGTCTGAGATTTTTTAGCAGCAGACAAGCTCCCCAATTCTGCTTTGTGTTGTTACATTAAGAAACAAGAAGAAAAGTGGTCTGTTGAGATTGATTGGATTTTTTAGATTATATCTCTGAGACTTAGTGTTTGATAGAAGAGAGAAATGACAAAAAAATGAAAAAAAATGGATCACATACCCACTACTTATTGAAGCCTCTTTATATATGTTTGAGTAATAATCTATCGAGCAATCTTAGAAAAGGCCAAACAATGGTATTTAAAGATAACATGTTCCTGTACATATGACTATATTTTGATTCGGAGGTTCGTCACATTCACAACATTCTTGGCTGTCAAGCTCAAGATGTTTATTCTAATAAATTATTTTCATGATTTTTCAGAAAATTTATGTAAAAAAAAGCAAGGGTAAGGCTTTTACATATTGAATCCTCCCCAGAGCCTATAATGTGGGAAGCCTCGTGCGTTGGGCCATCCTTTTTTATTTTCAGAAAATTATTTAGTTGTTAATGCTCTTTTTGTTTGTCTTTTGGAAAATTGTCCTTTTACCCAGTCTTAAAGGAAATGATATGTGAACACTGAACACTTTTATTTTTTAGCTCAATAGGTGGCCAGCTGCTAACTATTTATTATTTCAGGCATGGATCCTATTGCCAAACGATTCATGTGGGAAGTTATATCCCGTTTATCAACTAGGCAAGGGAAGACAGCAGTGATTCTTACTACCCACAGCATGAATGAAGCTCAAGCATTATGTACTCGAATTGGAATAATGGTATGAATTGTTCTTTCACCCTACTTGCCTGGGAATTGAGACACGTCTTAGTGATCAGTCTAAGATGAATTATCTATCCTATTAGGTTGGAGGCCGGCTAAGATGCATTGGAAGTCCCCAGCATTTAAAAACACGGTTTGGAAATTATCTTGAGCTAGAGGTATTTCACATGAACACGTTTCAGATAAGTTTGAAATTAATTACCAATGGAAAAACTCCACTTTTATGCAGATTTATGAGATACAAGTTTTAGTGCCTAATCATAAATTGTATTATCCACGTCCTTAGGTTAAACCTACTGAGGTCAGCTCTGTGGATTTGGAAAGCTTTTGCCGGATTATTCAAAAAAGACTTTTTGACATTCCTTCTCATCCAAGGAGCTTATTAGATGACCTTGAAGTTTGCATTGGTGGTGTTGACTCCATCACATCAGAAAATGCAACAGTAGCAGAGATTAGATTGTCGCAGGAAATGATACTTATGGTTGGGCGCTGGCTTGGCGATGAAGAAAGAATAAAGACACTTATAAATTCCTCATCTGCTCCTAATGGGATATTTAGTGAACAATTGTCAGAGCAGCTGGTTCGAGATGGTAAATGATTCTTGTTCATTGTGATTTATTTCTTCTTTTACTTCTGCTATTTGTCATTCTTCTGGAAGAAGTGATAATTAAAAACTTTCAGGTTTAATTTTTCAATTTTCTGTTGACAATATCAAACCTCTTGCAAAGCACTTTTGATATATGCTTATTGGGACAAAGCAGATAATTCCTGTGCTTATCTGCCCTCAACGATCAAGTTATAGCAGTGACTTACAATAGTTTTAGTAGTATATAATTTACTTTATTTTTGTGATACAAGTATTTTGTTACTGTGCCTTGTTTATCAAGCCGTTTTTGCTTATACCAAGTTTTGCATGTGAAAAGTTGATAAAATTTTACTGTCATCTATATTCTAAGTTTCCACTATCATTGCATAAACATGCCTATAGTAGTTTCTTATCACTTTGGCCAATTAGCCATATTTCACATAATTGTTTTGTCAATTTTCAATGTTTGTATGTTGAGATAAATTATTTTTGCTTCTGGCACATGTGCTTTTTTCCCTTTGGTAATTTCAGTGGACTTATTTTTGTTTTTTTGTGTGTCTTTGGCTCTATATTGATGGTATTTTGAAGAATATTCTACTTTCTTTTTTCTCCCTCACTCTCACAATGTATTTTGGCTTTTTTATTTTAATTTTTTTTTTTTTGTAGGAGGTATACCATTGCCAATATTCTCTGAGTGGTGGTTAGCCAAAGAAAAGTTTGCGGTGATTGATTCGTTTATCCTATCTTCATTTCCTGGTTCAACATTCCAGGGGTGCAATGGGTTGAGTGTCAAATATCAGGTGAAGTCAGTAATCTCCGGTTTTTTTTTTCTCACAATGATAAATGGCATAATGCTTTAGTCATGAATCAGATTTAATATTGCCCTTTTCAGTGTTCTATAAGAGAGAAAAGTTGAAAAACTAGAAATCCAAAAATTTTCTTTCCCATCTTAAAGTGTATGTTGTTTTATTTAGTATATTCTTGTTCGTATTCTTGACAATTAAGATAAATTTGATTTAGAGGGCAATAGTGGTACTTGATGTTGTCAGAATCATGCCGGGATGAAATTGAGGGACGAGGCATGAGGCATGTGAGCAACCGGATTCTGAGTGGGTTTATGGTGAATATTTCATGGCCTGTTTGAATGTTGTGAACATTCAGAAGTTGTGTTACTCTAGATCATTTTCTTGTCTGTTAAGGGTCTGAAGCTGGTGGAAGTAGATGCGGGTTTCAATATCAAAGGATGCAGCCTGCAGCCTTAACCCTAAAAGTAGTGGTTTATCCTATTAGTCATTAGACTTCCTTTTCCTTTTATAGTTTATAGACAAGATAAAGAGATCTATGAAATGCTAATAAGAAGAGCATGACTACTCTTCCAGGCATATATATTAGCGTTCTGGAGCTAATATAATGTTTGGAATTTTGATACCTCATCTGCTATAGATTATTTAAGGATTCATTTTGACTTCAAAAGCACATTGACATGAAAAATAATAGAATACAGCCTCGAGTGATTGTGGTTGGTAAGATTAGTTTTACTGGAAATATTACCCCTGGTTTTATTTACTGTAAGATTGGAAGTTTCATTTTCGCTATTAAATCTTACAAAATTATTAGCTATGGCCTAGATATGGGCTGCCAAGTTTGTGTATGGAAATTATGCAGGGAAAAGGCTTCGAGACAGCGGGGCCGTCAAGCATCCGAAAGACACCAGTGTTGTAAATGACATAGCATTCCTGATAGAAAATGACTTCTAATGTGTTTTGTGCATCGGTTCATTTCATGTCTCTTGTATAATTTTTTTTTTTTTTAGTTTGTAATTTATGTGCTTCGGGGTCAGCGGGGCCTTCAAGCATCCGAAATATGCCGGGGTTGTAATTGACATAGCTTTCCTGATAGAATATGACTTCGCATTTGTTTTGTGCATTGTTTCATTTCTCATCTCTTCTATAAAATTGTTCTATTAGTCCACAATTCAACTAGATAATGATAAACGACATTTTTTTTTTTAAATTATTGCAGCTACCTTTTGGTGAAGGTCTCTCGCTTTCTGATGTCTTTGGGCACTTAGAACAGAACAGGTGAGAATAAAATGAAGACCTGGCCACTTCGATTATAATGCTGTTTTTTTTTTAATTTGGTTAATCAAGCTGATCAATGTTTTAAAAATGTCAGAAACCGACTGGGAATCGCGGAATACAGCATCAGCCAATCGACTTTGGAAACAATATTTAATCATTTTGCAGCAAACTCTTGAAGTGTGATAGATCACCCATGTTGTTTTCATACCTCTATTTCTCCTGATCCTTAATATTTTGTGGGAGATCAGGTGATGTTTGTTCATTCTTCAGAAAAGAAAACGGTTTATTTTCAAACCATTTGTAAATATCAGAGAAAATGCAGGATTATGTTACTCCTATTTTGATTGAAAAAATGATGAGCAAGCAGCAGCAGCAGCAGTAGCAGAAGCGAAGAATAGATTGAAATCTGAGTTGAGAGACAAAATGGCATTTGTTTCAGAAGTTTTAGAGCAAAATATGATATATGGTGTTGAATCTCGTAAATGCAGCTAACAGGCAGGGCATGTGTTAATTGTAAGTTGATGAAACCTCTAATTTTAGTTAGCTCAGAGGAGGACAAACCCTAATAATTAACCATACAAGAAAAATAATTATATTGTATATTGTATAGTAATCTCTTTACAATCATCGTCATCCTTGTACCATCTTCTTCTTCTTCTTATTATTAGATGAAATTAAATTCAATAATTTCAAAAGCCTTCGACCATCAGTGTGTATACTCATACATACAGGAACACGAACACAGAAACACCCCCATAGCTCGAGTTTTCATGTTTAAGTCGAAATAGTTGTAGACGGGAGTGCGAGAGTAGAGATGGAAATGGATCGAATATGATAAATAGATGTCAATATTTATATTCGTTTTGTTCAATCAAGAAAATTATCACTTTATACGTTGTACGTTCATAAATCTTTCATATTAGTTACTTTTTCTGTATGTGAATTTGAATTCAGCAAATTCATCTATTAATTTTTTTTATTATTATTATTATTATTAGTATAAAAATGAAGTTAAATTGTTCAGTTGAGTTATACTAATTTTTTCATAACTTTTTGTTATGAGTGCTTTAATAGTAATATTATATTTAAATTATCATTCAATAACTATAAATTATAATTTATAAAAAAACTTAGTACAAAATTCAACTCAGTACTAAATCTAAGTCTATCAATAATAGTTGTGCAGTCATAAAAAATTTCATATTTTATGTTTGTAGGTAGCAAAGAAAAGTTGAATTTAATTAATTTAAGAATAGTGTTAGTTGCATGCCTTTGACACTCAATCCCAACACCGAATTCTTGTCTTTTTATGTTCAAAATAATAAATTAATTTTAAAGATTTAAAACTAATTTTTTGAATTAACTATTTTGTGCACTAAAAGACATAAATTCTGTGATGATGAAGTGCTCAGAGAGCACACTCCGCATTATTCTTAATTTATATTTAAAAGACATTACATAATTTGAGAGATTTTCTGTTGTGTAACTCACGTGATGTCTGAGACTTTATATAAACTATAGATGTAATAAATTATTCTTATTATTTATGGATATACTTTAATTCATGTTAAGTATTGTGGTAAAATTTTCTTAGAATAATATATTGAATTGTGTTTTCATATTATTTGTAAGTGCAGCTTAATTAGAATATTAAATAACGTTGATAAAAATATTAAAATAGATTTTCAATTATATCATTAATTATTTGTGAATGTGAAAGATTGAAAATTAGGAAAATATTATTCACTCATTCAGAAGCAAAACATTAATAACGGCAAATGCAAAAGATTGGAATGTGAAAAGTTAAGGAAGTTTCTTTGTATGTTAAAAAATTTAATAGCAAAAAAATTATAACACGTTAATGTATAGTAAGAAATGTGAAAAGACTTACATTGGGAGCTGTTTACTGTCTAATTTAAAAAGAGAAATTTCAACTTTTATATATTAATATATATATATATATATATTTTACTTTCACATTTTAACTTAATTAATTCTTTTTTTTTTTAAAACTATACTTCTAAAATTGGTCTCCAGTTACAAAGATGAGAAAAATTAATGCATTGTTGAATTGTCAATTACAAATTACTCACAATTGGAAATTAAGCAACCAACCAACTGCTCCAACTTGGACTTGCCATCCACTTTGACAATAGTTTATCATTATGTTCAACTGTTGAAAACTTGTTTAAAATATCTATATCAAAAAAAGCTAAATATTTAATTAATTTAATTGGTTTGTCTTTTAGATTGATCAAATCAAATCAGCCGTGGGACATGTTTGAATTTTTTTGTTTGTAAGTGATTATAAAATCATGAAATTATTCAACAATTGGAGTAATTAATTACCAACCAATGTTTTATACTTTATAATACTATAATAATTCAAAAAAAAAAAAAATCACAAATCTATTTAATTTTCTTAGTCAAATGAAGATTTGTTTTCCAGTTGTGCCAGCAATTTCAAACATCAATTATTTATTTCCACATCTCACCTTCATAAAATATAAGTGTTGACACGGGGGGATTTGAATTTATGGAGATGCCCTTGAAAAATGCGTCTTTAATCTTTCACTGTCAAATGACAGCTAAAGATGTATCTTGGTAGGTACCAATATGTATGTGATTGATAATCTTTCCTTCGAGCTGAATAAATGAATCTTAATTTAAATTGAAATTCTTTGTAATTATTATAGGCTGAACTCAAAATAAATAAAATAATAATAAAATAATAAATAATGTCTCTAATCTTTATGACAGCTAAAGAAGTACGCTGGTAGGTACTAACCCGTAATTATTATAGGTTGGACTCAAAACTAATAAAATAATAAATCAATAAAAAGTTATTTTTCATTTTCAATATTTTATTTTCATATTTAATACATAATATTTCATGTTAATATTATGAAGGATAATATTATTGAAATTTTCAAATGTTTAATATTTAGAACTTCAGGTTAATACTATGAAGGATAATTATCTTGTAATTTTCATGTTTATTGCTTAAAAATTTAGATTAATGCTATGATGGTAATAGTTTTGTAATATAATGTTCAATGCCGTATTTTTATGTTTGATGCTTAAAATTTTAGATTGATACTACGAAGACAATAATATTAAAATATACATATTCAATATCCTATTTTCATGTTTAGTACCTTAAATTCCAGGTTAATGCTAAATAATTTCAAGTGAACAATAATATTATAATTTTCATGTTTAATGCTCAAATTTTAGGTTAATGATATAAAATTTTATGTAGATATTAATATTTTCATGTTTAACACTATAGCCATGCCTTATGCCTCCTTTTCCGACTATAATTTCAATAATATGGTTGATCACAGTAATTTCAATAAATTATAAATTTACTCATAGTGTGGTTTTTGTTGAAAATTCCCAAAACGCTTTCAGAATATTTCTGAAAATTCCGAATTTTTTTTCTTACACATCATACGTACTAATACAAGTATTGTAGCAGTAGCCAGATAATCATAATTTATATATATTATGACTTAGCTCCTAATGCGGTTTTGCGAAAAATTCCCAAAACGCTTTCGTAACGATTCTAAAAATTTCGTAAATTTTTCTTACTCATTATTACATATTCAGTTTCATCCAAAAACATCTCAACTTCACAAATTAAGCCATAATGAATTAATTACATAATTAGTCAAATTAATTACCTTATTAATCCAAAATCATGTAAATCCAAATCCCAAATTACCAATTGAGAGTTAACCACCATAAAACAATTCAAGAATAATTTTAGGTCATCAAGAAGTGTCTTAAGCAACTCTAAATTGATAATTTAGTGTTCTACGCCATAATTTGACCTAATTACACTAATTAGTCAAATTAATTTTACACATGCATACAATTAGGGTTCTAATTATATTTTTAAGCATAAAATTAACACAACATATAAAAGGAACAATATCACATCATATGTAATAACTTAGACACATAAAAAAATAATTTCAATCAAAATTAGAGTTGGAAATGACCTTAATTGCTAATACTAACTTTGATATGCTTCCAAATTTTCTCTCATACTCTATAATTTTGGTCGATAAAAGAAACCCTTATTTTTAATCTCTAAAATCAATACTTTAAGCTTCTTCAAGTGAAAACCAAAAATGAAATAAATTTTCATCTCATTTGGCCGAAAATTGCAATTTAAATAAGGGCGTAATTTTGTCATTTTAATATTAAAAATACTTGGCCAAAATTAAGTCAAATATTATTATAATATATGGTTATAATTTTGCCAAGTTATCAAGCTTATGCAATAAACTTTAATTAAAGAATATTCCAAAAATATTCAATAACTAAAAATAATTATAAATTAATTAAAAATTAATTAATTATTTTATACACATATTGAATATAAAAAAACACATTTGCATGATTATTCATAGTTAATTGCCATAATGCTATATGAGTATACTATATTTGTCAAAGAATACATTTTGTAACCATAATTTGTCAACTCACAAATTATGACAACCACAAATAATCACGCTGAACTATACAAGTCGAGGTTTAGGCATACATTTAGTCCCTTTGTCATACGCTATCTGAATTGTATCGGAGATATAGATGAGAATGTTAAATCTCCATAATATTGTACAATTCAAATATGTGTCGCGACATATTCTTGATCCCTCAATCAATATTTGGAACTTGTTTCTAGAATTTACTTTGATCAGATATTTAATGATCATGAAGTGGATGCCTAAATCCCGCACACGGGATGACATATCCTATTTGGATACATCACAAGATATCATGAGCATCGGTTCACACCTAACGAACAGACATAAGTCTGGTATGAAAAGATTGGTGATGTGACTGTTATCAAAGTGTGGAAGATTATTCATACATGCGCATTGATATCTCAAGTCAAATGACCATATATACTACTCGACTAGTAAAGATTCCTATTGACGTTGGTGTGCCATCTGTTAGGAAGACTTCGGGTGAGTTGTTCCGTGCTCATTAATTAAACATCTATATATCTATACGAGTCTTCTAAGACTCATAGTTCATTAGGATAAACTATCAGATCAAATCCGGATATACGACATGTATCGGTCTTAACGAATTTTACTAACCGACTCGTGTTAGTAAATCTTGGTTATGAAATTTATTTGATAATATACCACAAGTAGTGACACCTCCCAATGTCAATTAAAAGCCTCGTTGTAATTATGCAACTACTGTATATTCCCGGGTCTTTGTCAAATATATATATCATTAAACTTTAGTTAGTTTCGATCTAAACAAGAATACATCGAATATGTATATAAAAGGCAAGATGCGCTACCATTAAATATGGAATATTATGGAAAAAATGATTGCTTGTATTCATGAACATATCATAAATATTGTTGGGGCGGTTGTGGAATCCTTAGGGTCGGATCGGTGCCCCACACAGCGGTAGTGGGTTTAACCCATGGATATATAGTATATGTGTATTTTTAAAATATTTTATGGAAAATTAAATTTCGTTACGAGTTTGTAGGAAAAATCGGGGATCAAATCGGAGTCTAGAAACTTCAGAACGGAGAAAGTGAAGATTCAGTGCTCATGAACATCAGCTCTCGGCGCGTCGCGACGCTCAGGCTCGAGAGCCGTGATTGAAAGTGTTCCTAGAACATGCCAAGGATCTCTAAGATGATATTATGTGTGAATATTCAAAGAAGTTGCGGAAATACTTACAATGTTCGGATGTTGAGATTTCAAAAATCTTTTCGTTTCAGAAGCTCCAAGCTTTGTGTTTGTGTTCTAAACTCAAGGAATTGGTTTCCCTATCACATTGTTTGACTCCTTGAAAGTGCTAGCTTGAAGAAATTTTGAAGCAAAATTTTCCTTGGAGAAGATGATGTTCACGGCAAAGTGAGGGGAGAGGGAGAGAGTTTTTTTGTTTGTTTGATATTTTTGATTTCTAAAATCAATTACCAAGTCCTAAAATCAAAGTTGGTATATGTCTTTCAAAAATAAAAAAAACAAAGTGTGTTGGTTTGGATTGTGTGTTGAAAAAGCAATCCAAGTTTTACACAACCTTTAACAACTTCCATTACATGTCAAACATGTTGATGTAAGTCAAGTGGGTCCCACCACTTTTAAATTCCAAATTAAGTCGAACAGCTCAACACGCAGCTTCACTCGGGCCCGGGTTCGTTTAATTCTGAATTAAATGAATTTGCCGTTGCGACGCAATTAAATCCAATTTAATTAAATAATAACGCCTCGCAATATTATTACGAAAGTCGCTTACGAATTAATTCTAAATTGATTCGTTCGCCCGAATTAAAATCCAATTTTAATTCCGCTTTGAAATGTAATTTCAATTAATATATCCAATATATTATTTAATCGATAAATTCCAAATTAATCGCGTTCTCTCTTCTAATCGAATTTTATCCCAGATAAATTCTTGCCGTAATTAATCCCAGATTAATTTTCTCTCTCTTATAATTAATCCTAGATTAATTTAGTTCGAGTCAAACGTCATCGAAAATCTTTGGGAAGCGACCCATGAGATCTCTGGATATGTTGGCAGTAAATACGGTCATCAGACTATCCGAATACGTGCGTACCTAGTATCACGTTCTTACCGATTTACAAGACATGGTTCGCTTCTAGCAAAGCACCGTGCCTACCCAATTCTCCAGAAATATACTTTAAGGAATACATAATCTTTATCAAGCGTAGTATACTAAGTATTGCGCATTACGATCCAGTACCGGATGTCACATGCTAGGCCTAGGGCTGGAATTGTGTCTGCCCCGTACGAAGCTGATGAGTGGTAATTATATCACTATTTCCCACTCATTTAACTTAATATTTTGTATAGTTTCTTGAGTTTTGTGAATATTTTGATGTGTTTTGTGTTATTTTGTAGATAAATAAAGTTTTAGGACATTCTAAAGGTGATTTGGGGCCAAAACAGTGAAAAAGAACACAAAAGGGTATTTTGGTAATTTGGCGCGTCGCAACGCGTAGGCTGCATCGGGACGCCTAACGTGCGCCGATCTATGCTAACGTGCACCGGGTCCACATGTCAGAATTTGAGAAGTTTGACTTTACTAACGTGCGCCGTGCCAATGTGTCACCATCACAATCGATCTGCTAATGTGCGCCATGCCACGTGTCATCATCCTACGGTGCCGACAATCGCCATCGCCACGTGTCAGCCACGTCATCGTCCACATCACCAGTTGACCAGTCAACGTGCCATGTCACCGACACGTCATCATCAACTAATCACAGCGTGCCACGTGTCACAATCCTACAGTGCCGACAATCACTTTCGCCACGTGTCGCCACGTCAGCTCAATTATTGACTCATTTATCCGAATTGCCAGGTGGCAGATAAGAATCTGAAATGGACCAATCACGCGTTGACACGTCAGCGCGTCGCGACGCAAGAAGAAACTCGCGCATCGCGACGCGAGAGGCTTATTGACGCCTATAAATAGAGCTCGAAATTTCAGTGTCAGATGTATCTTCCTCTCTGAATTCTCTGATGTAAATAAAGAGTTTTCTATCTAGTTTATTTTAATTTCAGTTTTGTAATTAATTTTAATTACATTATGTAATAGTAATAGTAATTTACTTTCTTTACTTTTACAGTTTTTACTATTCAACCATGAGGAGGTAACTTCCCCTTGCTAGGGTGAAAGGTAATTCTTTTACTATTGCTATTTAGATTAATCTCCCCTAATTATAATATATTCACTACCTAAAACTTGACTTAATAATGATACCGCTATATTGGTCGGTTGGTAATTCACTTTAAACTGGTTTAAACCTGACTAAGCAAGGATACCGCCAGATTGGTCGGTTGGTAATTAAACTTTCTTACCGCCTATATGGCAGGTTTATGGACAAATTTTGATACCGCCTATATGGCTGGTCGGACTTAATTTGACTTAATCAGGTTACCGCCTATATGGCTGGTTGGTAATATCATCACAAGTTAATATATTATATTAAGGGAGATATCTAAATTAGTAGTAGTAAAAGTAGATCATTTTACCTTAACATTTTATTTTATTGTAATTTTACTTTTCAGTATTTATTTTACCGCATTTACTTTTCAGCATTGTAATTTATGTCTTTTATTTTTAAGTTTTTACTAGCCCTAGTTATGTGTCGTAACTAAGTTAGTTATTTAGGGTTGTGATGAATTCTAATATCACCAGTTTATAATGGGTTATTTTATAGTTTGGGTAATTTAAAGGCTTACTTATTAAGTCTTAAGCTTAATGAGTCTTGTTAATTGGCCACTAATAAGATTGATCTGGTAAATCTAAAATAAACTTGACAAAGGAATTTTAGGTTTCAGCCTTAGACTTAATAGCCCACGATATTGAAAGATTCACAACCCTGGATATTTTATTAATATTGAATTTTTCTTCAGTTTACTTTTGTGCAACTTTATTTACTAGTTTTAAATTTAATTTGTAAGTCACCATCCCAATCAAAACAAACAATCTGTTAGATACTTGTAAACATTTGACCTCATCAAATTAATAGCTTAGGTATTAAGTCCTCGTGGGATCAATACTTTTTATACTACTTGAACGATATGTGCGCTTGCGTTATACGCGTGTGTTTACGCACCGGTCAAGTTTTTGGCGCCGTTGCCGGTGACTTATTTATCTTTTACTATTAGTTTATGGGTTAGATACCTTTACTTGTATCTAATTTCTTTTTACTTATTTTTTTTGTTTTCTTGTGCTTCAGGTTCTCAGAAACTACATGAGACGAACCAGAAGCTTTGAACTCCTACCGCTCGACCCAGAAATTGAAAGAACCATCAGACAATTGAGAAGGGAAATGCGTGAAGGCCAAGAAGCTTTAGTCAACATGGAACCTGAACCTTTGGAGGTTGCACCACCAATACCCATTCGAGACAGAACCATTTCGGTGGTCCACGGCTTCATTTCCTGTATTGTACTTCCTCATTTACCAGTAAATGCGTGTGACATCAAAACATGCATTCAGATGATTCATCAGTCAGTGCAGTTTAGGGGAAAAGCAACTAAAGATCCTAATACCCACATCAGCAACTTTCTGGAAGTTTGTGGCACTTTCAATTACAACCGAGAAGCTGAAGAAGCAATGAGACTGCGTGCTTTTCCATACTTCTTGAAGGACAGAGCTAAAACTTGGCTACATTCACTACCAGCAGGTTCCATCACAACTTGGAACACTTTAGCCACCAAATTTCTTGCAAAGTACTTTCCACCAGCCAGAACTGGAAATCTGAGGAATGACATCACATCCTTTGTACAACAAGACTCAGAAACTCTCTACGAAGCTTGGGAAGGACAAACTTGAAACTTGCATCACCAACATGACTGACAGTGAGCTAGATGCTGAAATCCTGGAATGTATCAACTACCTTGACAAACCATTCCGATTCAAATCGACACCACAAGTGGAAATCCTGGAACTGCCAAAGAAAGATCGAATCAAGTCGTCGATTGAAGAACCACCACAGCTGGAGCTGAAGTTACTACCGAGCCATCTCAGGTATGCATTTCTTGGAAACTCTTCTGAATTACCTGTTATTATTTCTTCTTCACTAACATTAGAGCAGGAAGAAAAGTTACTGAGAGTGTTATGAGAACACAAGAGAGCTATTGGCTGGACTATAGCAGACATTCGAGGCATTAGTCCATCATTTTGCATGCACAAGATTCTGATGAATGATGAGTACAAACCCACAGTGGAGCATCAACGAAGACTAAATCCAATCATGAAGGAGGTCGTGAAGAAAGAAATCATCAAATGGTTGGATGCTGGCATCATTTACCCCATCTCAGACAGCACTTGGGTGAGTCCTATGCAGTGTGTGCCAAAGAAAGGAGGAATCACCATTGTCACAAATGAAAAGAACGAGCTAATTCCAACAAGAACAGTGACTGGATGGAGAGTATGCATGGACTACCGAAAGCTGAACAAAGCCACGAGAAAGGACCATTTTCCGCTGCCATTCATTGATCAAATACTGGACAGACTGGCGGGACACGAGTTCTATTGCTTTCTGGATGGATATTCAGGGTACAATCAGATTGCTATCGCCCCAGAAGATCAAGAGAAAACCACTTTTATATGTCCGTATGGTACTTTTGCTTTCCGTAGGATGCCATTTGGATTATGTAATGCCACTTTTCATTGTTGCATCTTCGCAGACATGCTGGAGCAGAGTATGGAGGTATTCATGGATGATTTTTCTGTGTTTGGAGACTCTTTTGACCACTGCTTGCAAAATTTGAAACAGGTGTTACAAAGATGTGAAAATACCAACCTGGTACTCAACTGGGAGAAATGCCACTTCATGGTGCATGAATGTATTGTTCTTGGACACCGGATCTCACAAAAGGGAATCGAGGTAGACAAAGCAAAGATCGAAATAATTGAGAAATTACCTCCACCAACATCAGTCAAAGGGATTCAGATTTTTCTTGGACATGTAGGTTTTTACAGGAGATTTATCAAAGACTTTTCCAAGATTGCTAAACCTCTATGCAATCTTCTGGAAAAGGATGTGTCTTTCAACTTCACCAAAGAATGCCATGAAGCTTTTGAGATATTAAAACAGAAGCTGGTCTCTGCCCCCATCATTGTAGCACCAGACTGAACCCTTCCATTTGAGGTGATGTGCGATGCTAGTGATTTTACTGTAGGGGCAGTTTTGGGACAACACAAAGCAAAGATTTTCCACACCATTTACTAATATAGCAGAACTTTGAATGAAGCTCAAATCAACTACACAACCACTGAAAATGAGTTGCTCGCAGTTGTGTACGCTTTTGACAAATTCCGCTCATATCTGCTAGGTCCCAAAGTGGTTGTCTACACAGATCATTCAGCAATCAAATACTTGATCACGAAGAAAGATGCCAAACCCAGATTGATCCGTTGGATACTTCTTCTGCAAGAATTTGACGTGGAGATCAAAGATAGGAAAATAGACAGAGAATCAGGTGGCAGATCATCTATCAAGGCTTGAGAATGGAGAAACAGCTGGCAAAGATTTGTCAATCAAAGAAACTTTTCCAGATGAATAACTGTTTGCCATGAAACAGCAAGATGCCCCTTGGTATGCTGACTATGTCAACTTCATTATATCGGGAAAATGGCCGTTGGAATGGACAACTCAGCAAAGGAAGAAATTCTTCAAAGAAGTCAAGCACTATGTTTGGGATGAGCCGTACCTGTTCAAACGCTGTGCTGATCAACTATTGAGACGGTGTGTTCCATATGAGGAGGTCAACAGTGTTTTGCAACACTGTCATTCATCACCATACGGCGGACACTTCAACGGAAATAAAACTGCAGCTAAAGTCCTACAATCAGGTTTGTTTTGGCCTACTCTTTTTTAAAGATGCTTATCTTTTTGCTCTTTAATGTGACAGGTACCAGAGAACGAGGAATATTTCCAGGAGAAATGAAGGACCTTTGCAAAATATTTTGGAAGTGGAGATATTCGATGTGTGGGGTATTGACTTTATGGGACACTTTGTTCCATAATTCGGAAACATGTACATCTTGGTTTCTGTAGACTACGTCTCCAAATGGGTCGAAGCAATTGCACTGCCATCCAATGATTCAAAAATGGTGATCAAATTCCTGAAAAAGAACATTTTCACTCGGTTCGGAACACCTCGGGCAATTATCAGTGATGATGGCTCACATTTCTGCAACAGATACTTTGATGCACTCCTATCCAAATATGGAGTTACTCACAAGGTTGCAACTGCTTATCATCCACAGTCAAATGGACAGGTTGAAGTTTCAAACAGAGAAATAAAAAGAATCTTGGAGAGAACTATTGGATCAACAAGGAGTGAATGGTCAACAAAACTGGATGACACATTATGGGCCTATCAGACAGCTTACAAGACACCCATTGGTATGTTCCCATATCGATTGGTGTTTGGGAAAGCATGTCATCTGCCAGTTGAGCTTGAACACAAGGCGTACTGGGCACTGAAGAAGTTGAATCTTGATCCACAAGTTGCAGGAGAGAAAAGACTCCACCAACTCAACGAATTGGAGGAATTTCACTTACAGGCTTATGAGAATGCCAGATTGTACAAAGAAAAGACCAAGAAATGGCATGATCGAAAAATAGTACACAGACAGTTGGAACTAAGGTAGCAAGTGTTGTTGTACAATTCACGGTTGAAACTTTTCCTTGGAAAGTTGAAATCAAGGTGGTCAGGACCATTTGTGATCACTGAGGTTTTACCATATGGAGCTGTTGCGTTACTGGATCCCAACACCAACGAAACATTCAAGGTCAACAGTCAGCGTGTCAAACACTACTGGGGAGAATCATTTGAGCGATAAAAAGAAAGTGTCACACTTTCAGATCCAGCCTAACGTTCGAGAAGTCACGTCTAGCTGACGACGTTAAACTTAGCTCTCGCAGAGAGGCAACCCATGCAATTTGTGTATATATTGTGATTTGGTGTGATTTCATTTTGTGTGTTTTGTTTTCGCAGGTTAATTCATTTCAAGATGGAAGAAGTTCTCGCAAATCTTCACAAGCAATTTCCTTCTCTCCCGAAAAAATCTCTGATGAAAGTCTACAAAGCTCGCTTGGAACGGATGAGACTACTGATGATCAAAGGTATTCCTAATGACATTCGTTGGGTAATTGAAGCACGAGTCCGATTGGTAGTTGAGTATTCTGACTCTTTTATTTCACATCTGCCTGGTTTTGGAAGAAGCATCTATGCAAAGAAACGTAGAGCTAAGCAAATGAGTGTTTGTTATAAATGTGCACGCTGGGATTACAATACTCATTGTCGTTCTTTAGGAATGGTGTCTGATAATCTCGAAGATAAAATTAAATTCATTAGGGATGGCTTGAGTAAGGAGTCTGTAGATGATATATCTTCAACTCTTGAGACGCATCCCATTGGATATGTTCATATAGTCATTCGCAAAATACATACACAATTCCAAAAAGAAAGACAACAGTTAAGTTTGGGAATCTGACTCAAAAAGACCCTGTTTGCTAATTTATAAGAAAATTGGATGGGAAGCTTGTCCCTGACGCATAGACGTCAATCAAGCTGCTACATTTCTTGTACATATTATATCTCTTTGTCTTTTCCTAATAATTGTGATTTGTTTTGTTGTTTTCTTTTATTTTCTCCGATAGGATCCAGACCTTTTTGACTATCACGATTTATTTTACTGTTAACTAATAATTGTCATCTGGCAGGTACTAGTGCTATTATTTTACTCACCCTTTTCAGGTGTTATAAATTCAACTCATCATTGTACTTTTGAAGACATCCAGAGTAAAACATGGAAGCCACTTCAAGAAGACGAGTTGACAACATCTGTGTGTTTTGCGGTACTAGTGTTGGTGTTAAGCCATAATACATAGAAGCAGCACATGAATTGGGTCGAGTCTTAGCTGCAAGGAATATGCACTTAGTATATGGCGGAGGCAATCTTGGACTTATGAGGATCGTTTCAAAAGCTGTATAGGAGGGAGGCAGTCACGTTTTGGGAATAATCCTAAAATCCTTGGCAGAGGAAAATCTTATTGGACCATCAAACGAAGAAGAACTAATCGTGCCAGATATGTCTGAACGATTGGTAGAAATGATTAACCGTGTTGATGCTTTTATTCCTTTGCCAGGTGGCTTGGGTACATTGGAGGAAACTTTTACAGTGTTATCTTGGGCGAACCTGAACATACACCAGAAACCGCTTGGACTGTACAACGTTGAGGGATTTTATGATTTTTTTTTTGTGTGTTTCTTGATAATGCCCGGAGAAATGGGTTCGTGTCAAAACATTTAAAAGAACTCATCTTCACTGCCAGAACTGCTCCGGATTTAATTGACCAAATCTTAGCCTATGAACCACAAATTGACCATATCATTTCAAAGATAAATTGGTCCGATGACGATCGTGGTAAGAGGCGTCGGATTAATCTGGATCTTAACCTTTAACTTTTCGTGTAGAATTTCAGTTAACCAGGTACTATCTTCTAAACTCTTCTTCTACTGTTTAATATATTGTGGATAATGTCTCATTTAGGTTTGGGGAGGGAATTAGTTGATCAATATCTTGTTTATAGTTGTGTGTTGTTTTTATTTTTAGTCCAAATTTTTTCGAAAAATACAAAAAAATTGAAAATATTTCAAAAAATTACAAAAATATTTTGCGTTTTTATTTTTATTTTGACTAAAAAGATGAAATTGGTGAGAGATAGCTATGTAAGGAGTTTCCACTCCTGAGACGTATCTCAAACCTATTTCAAAACAAGTTAATTTTTGTTTATTTCATTTTAAATTATTTAATTTGTAAATTCTCCATAAAATTGACAAAAATGGATCTTCATATGCTCAGTTGGCAGGTATTATTAACATACATGGTAACATACGGACATAAGCTGTAATTGAAAAGTTGGTAATATTCAGTGCTCTAGTTTAATTGGAGGAAACATCTGGTTTGGGAGTCACTGACCCAAAGCTCGCTACATGGATCAAAGATGTTGTAGAAATATATATATCTGAAGTCTGAGTAATTAAGTCCGTAGGGGTGTCTTAACACCTGATGCCCTAAAGCCAACTGGTTTGGGAGCCACTGACCCAACACTCGCTACATAGATGGAAGATATTGTATATAAATAAAAAAAATTAAAAAAAACAATCAGAAAAATTATTCTATTACTACAAAAATGTGTGAATTCTGATAAAACTTTAGGACAAAAATATTACTATCTTATCAAGTGCACTTGTGACTGTTATGGGCAAAAATGAGTTGTTTAATATTTTATTGGCTGTGTATATGGAGAATGGTAAATATAACCGGAGAATTTACTTATTTGGTAATTTAGAAAGAAAGAAAACAACTATTGACTTGGAGTAGAAGTTTCACCTGATTTGTCACTAACTTCTTTATTCTATTTTCTCTTGTCTTTTTGCTTTTGTGTGCATTAGTTTCACTACCTTTTTACTTTTGTAAAATGTTTGTGGGTATCATTGCTGTAAACCCTCACGAGACTACAACTCGTCCACTAGGGACACCTAGGGGTTTAAAGGCTTGTTACATACGCTAAATGCAACCGTGTGTTGGGTTTCTAAGTTGTCCCAAGATCATTTCAAGCAATGAAATCAAGTGAATACACAAAGAAGAATAACATAATTAAACTTACATTGATCGGATTTTGGAGGTGTTGAATACAAAAATTTTTGCCTTTGAGAAGTCTCCAAGCTTCCTCTTTGAATTTTGAATCCAAGCTCCAAGTTTTGTTCTTTGATTCCAAGCTTTTGGGATGATTTCCCTATCACCTTGGATGATTCCTTTAGTGTGCTAGCACTTAGAAAATTTGCAACAAATTTTCTATCTTCTTCCTCGCAACTCTCGGCAATGAGAGCAAAAGAGAGGGAGAATGTATTACTTTGTTGAAACCGTGAATGAGAGAGAGGGAGCAAGTTGATTTTGTTGACTTGTATTTTAATTTCAAAAATTAAAATAATGATATACCAAAGTTGTTATATGTCAACAACAAATCAAGCTTGAGTGAGGAATAAGTCATCACCAAAAAATCCTCATTAACTTCCATCACCAAAAAGGTGAAAGAATGACTAGTGATGTGACATGTGATGTGATATGTGGGCCCCACTTGATTCAAAATCCGAGTGGGCCCGCAACACATCCCGGGCTCGGGTTCGCTAATTCCAAATTAACGAATTTTCCGTTGCGACGTAATTAAATTAAATTTAATTAAATAATTATGCCAAGTAAAATTACTATTCACGTCGCTCGCGAATTAATTCTAAATTAATTCATTTGCCCGAATTAAAATCCAATTATAATTCCGCGTCGAAATCTAATTTCGTTTAATATATCGAATATATTATTTTATCGATTAATTCCAAACTAATCGTTCTCTCTCTTCAAATAGTATTTTATCCTAGATAAAATCTTTCCGTAATTAATCCCAGATTAATTAAATTTGAATCATACGTCATCAGTGAATCTTCGGGAAGCGACCCAAGAGATCCATGGATATGTTGGCAGTAAATCCGGTCGTCGGACTATCCGAACATGTACGTACCTAGTACTACGTTTTTACCGATTTACAAGACATGGTTGGCTTCTAGCAAAGCACCGTGCCTACCCAATTCTCCAGAAATATTCTTACTGGAATATGTGATCTATATCAGGCGTAGTATACGTAGTATTGCGTATTTCGATCCAATTTCGGATGTCCCGTGCAAGGCCTGTGGCTGGAATTGTGTCTGTCCCGTACGAAGCATATATCGGATCACAAACAACTAGTCTCTTTAATCGGATAATCATGACCATGTCATATTATCCCGATAGTTGCAACCAATTAGAGTACCAGTTCTGTATCCCTGTGTGATCATCATCTCCATATGACTGAAGTGATACTTCCATCTTGACATCGCACCCAATACACTACGATTCTCAATAAACCCAGAAGAGGCGTACACAAAACCTGTTAAAGTCCTGGACGACAAAAACCAAAGCGTATTGATTGTCGTAAGTACTAGCGATGCAAGTCTCAGGTTAAGACCAAATACACCTACCCTGATGCAGATTCCCATAGACACATAGTCATACTACCAATGGGATTCCGCGGGGTCTATCCAGAGCGAAGCTGTTTCCGTACCATCGGTAAACACAACCTCCTATCACACTTGCATAAGTATCCAATACTTAAATATATGAGAACTATGCCGTTACGCTTCCATAACACGCACAAGTGCAGTACTAGTCTATTCCGCATTATCGATGTCCAGTCTCGATAATACTACGACTAGGGATATTTAATGATTAAACCGTTATGGATTGATACTGTCTCATATCTTGTAATCCGGAACTAATCATATGGACTTTTATCATTTATATATTTAAGTAATCAAATTACAAAATGATAAAATGCAATTTCCATTGTCACATAGTTAATTTGTACAAAAACCACAATGTCTTTTACAAATAGTGACGCTATGGGTCATAATTGTCTAACAATCTCCCACTTGGCCTATAGCCAGTCACTCAAGCATTTATTACCTGAACTATGTACATGTCGCTCAAACTTTTGCTGAGGAATAGCTTTCGTCAGCGGATCTGCAATGTTGTCCTTTGATGCGACCTTCTCGATCTTCACATCGCCACGATGTATGATCTCACGAATCAGATGGAAACGTCGAAGAACATGCTTGGATCGTTGATGAGACCGCAGTTCCTTAGCCTGCGCTATAGCCCTGTTATTGTCACAATACAATGGAACAGGCTCAGCTGCTAACGGAACTACTCCTAATCCAATTAGGAATTTACGGATCCAAACTGCCTCTTTTGCTGCTTTAGCTGCAGTAATATACTCCGCTCCTGTTGTTGAATCGGCAACAGTCTCTTGCTTGAAAGATTTCTAGCTTACTGCTCCGTTGTTCAAACAAAATACGTACCCGGATTACGACTTACAGTCGTCTTTATCAGTTTGGAAACTTGCATCGGTATACCCAGTTACCTCAAGTTCTCCATCTCCATAGATTAAGAAAGCATCCTTAGTTCGTCTAAGATACTTAAGGATATTCTTAACCGCCATCCAGTGACCTTTACCTGGATCGGCCTGATAGCGACTACACATGCTCAAAGCATACGAGACATCAGGTCGCTTACATATCATGGCATACATGATCGATCCGACTGCCGAGACAAATGGTATCCGAATCATGCTGTCTCTCTCATCTTGAGTTTTAGGACACATGTCCTTAAATAGAGTGACGCCATGTGACACTGGGAACAGTCCACTCTTGGACTGATTCATGTTGAATCTCTTCAACACTTTGTCTATGTACGTGCTATGGGAGAGTCCAACCAGCTTTCTAGATCTATCCCGGTAGATCTTTATTCCTAGAATAAAGGCTGCTTCTCCCAGATCCTTTATGGAGAATTTTAATGAAAGCCAAGCTTTCACCGATGTTAACATGGGAATTTCATTGCCAATAAGCAATACATCAACGTAAAGGACAATGAATGTCAGTGCGCTCCCACTAACCTTCTTATATACACAAGGATCATCCTCGTTTTGAACGAAATCATATTCTTTTATGATCTCAACAAAACGTTGGTTCCAAGAACGCGATGCTTGCTTCAATCCATAAATGGATCGATTTAACTTACAAACCTTGTTTGCAAGTCTTGGTACGACAAAACCGTCAGGCTGTTGCATATAAACATCCTCCAAAAGGTTTCCATTAAGGAAAGCGGTTTTGAAGTCCATCTGCCATATCTCGTAATCAAAATATACAGCAATAGCAAGCATTATCCTAATGGATTTAATCATAAAAACATGTGAAAAAGTTTCGTCGTAATCGACACCATGTCATTGACGATACCCTTTCACTACAAGCCTAGCTTTGTACGTTTGTATGTTGCCATCCATGTCAGTCTTTTTCTTGAAGACCCATTTGCAACCAATAGGCTTTACGCCTTTTGGTGCATCAACCAGTGTCCAAACTTGGTTGGTGTATATGGAATCCATTTCGGAATTCATGGCATCTTGCCATAAACCGGAGTCGATACCTTGTATCGCTTCCTCATACGTAGCCGGCTCGTCTTTCTCAATAAGATTAATATCCACATGAGGTGAGATCAGAAACCCATACCTCTCAGGTTGTTTTTTGACTCTCTCCGACCTACGCGGTTCTTATGTATTCGAAGATTATGGTACAGTCTCATACCTGATGGACTGTTCATGTTCCGTTAAGGATTCTGTGCCAGGAATAGTATCACTCTGATTTTCATCGAGTTCTACTTTCCTCCCATTTATCACTGCATTTAGGAATTCCTTCTCAAGGAAAACCGCATGTAGAGCAACAAATATTTTGTTCTCTTGTGGGTGATAGAAGTAATATCATTTGGTTTCCATAGGATATCCTACAAATAGGCATTTATCCGATTTGGGTTCAAGTTTGGTACCTTCCAAACGTTTGACGTATGCCCAGCAACCCCAAATCTTCAGGAATGAGAAACTCGGTTTCTTTCCTTTCTATATCTCATACGGAGTCTGTTGAACAGACTTTGACGGAACCTTATTCAAAATAAGTATTGCACTGTTCAATGCATATCCCCAGAAGGAAATAAGTAGCTCTATACGACTCATCATAGACTTTACCATGTATAACAAAGGTTACAAAGTATTCATATCCACCTCTAGCCTGGCTAGACATGGGCCCACATACGTCACTATGAACGAGGGCTAACAGTTCGGTGGCACGTGCACCTTTACCGCTAAAAGGTGATTTAGGCATCTTGCCTAATAAACAAGATTCGCAGACATCATATGAATTTGGATCAAATCCGTCCAAGTACCCACTCTTCGAAAGTGTGGATATACGTGTCTTGTTTATGTGTCCCAGACAACAATGCCACATATAAGTTTCATATTTTTCACTTACTTTAAGCATTTTGTTTGTTACATTATATGTTTGAGATTGATTAATATTCAAAATATAAAGACCATTATTTGCATCAGCAGTGCAAATTTCCATATCATTTTTATACATAAAACACCCAGTGTTTCTAAATACAAAAGTATACCCACATTGGGCTAACATAGATACATATATAATATTCATAGTCAAACTAGGTACATAATAACAGTCTGATAGTTTAAGTACATGCCCCGAGGGCAGTTCCAAAACAAAAGTGCCAACGGCTAAAACGGCGACCCGTGTCCCATTTCCAACGCGGAGGTCAATCTCTCCTGAGGCCAGTCTCCTGCTAATCTGCAGATCCTGCACATCAGTACATATATGAGTTCCACAACCAAAATCAAAAATCCAATTTTTAAAACTAGTAGTAGACATGTTTATTTCTATAACAAACATAACTGAAGCCGGTACCTTGCCCGCTTTCATTTCCTTCATGTGTGCCTTGTACTCGCGGCAGTCACGCTTCCAGTGACCCCGCTTCCCGCATTACAGACATACATCTTGGGATTTTTCCTTAGGTTTCCCAGAACCTTTTGACGATTTGGTCTTGCCCTTCTTCTTATGCTTCTTCTTCTTGACACCTCCATTCGCATTGGGCCAAGCCCTAAGAGTCTGAGATGTTGAAGCAAAGTGCGCCTCGCGCTTCTTACCCTTAAAGAGCTCTTTTTCTACTTCTCGCAGAGTGAACATCAACTCTCCAAGAGTTTGGTTTTGGTTCAACATATTGTAGTTCATGATGAACCCACTTTAAGTGTCGGGGAGAGACTATAATATCAAATCTACTAAAGTCTCAGCCTCGAAGACGATGCCCATCTGTCCGAGCTGCTCAATGTCAGCAATCATCTGTGACACATGGTGCTCAACAGACGTACCCTATAACATACGAGCGCGGAAGAGCTTCTTCTGTAACTCATATCTTTGCGATCTAAGATTAGATCGGTGAAGATCATGCAACTTCGCCATCATCTCATAGGGATCCAATCCCTTATTTTGACGATGGAATTGCGGAGTCATAGCAGCAAGCATTATCGATTGAGCACTCACGTTGTCATCGCTATGAGTCTTCCAAAGCTCTAGCTCAAGCAACTGATCAGGTTGGGGCTTAGGCCCAAGAGGTCTCTCTATAGTGTAGAGCAACTTCTCGGATCCCAGAACAATTCTGAGATTCATATCACAGTCTTGAAAGTTTGTGCCATTAAAGACATTATCGCCCATGACAATATCCCTAATGCTTAACTTTCCTGTCATCTTAACCGTAATAGTCAAACTATTCGATTAACGATGTATGGGTACAGTCTAACTGTTACAAGAAAAATAATAATATATTAGTCCAACTAATAAAATAATTGACGAAATAATTTGAAACCGTGTAAATCTAATGACCGGCGTAAACACACACGTATAACGCAAGCGCACGTATCGTTCAAGTAGTATAAAAATATCGATCCCACGAGGACTTAATATCTAATCTATTAATTTTATGAGGTCAAATGATTACTAGTATCTAACATGTTGTTTGATTGATTTGAAATGGTGACGTTTCTAAATTTAAAAACAAGTAAATAAAATTGTTCGAAAGTAGGTTTTAAGAAAATTCAATATTAAAAACTATCTAGGGTTGTGATTTCTTCCAATATCATTTTAAAGATGAAGTGGTTATCTTAAAGTTGGGTAATATATTGATTTATTAACCTGGAACACTAAATTATATGTAAGCCTCTGTCGATGGTCAGACACAAATACCCAGTTTAACCCAATTGAACCATATGTCTATGTCAACCAAATTATCTGGATTCATTAAGTTTAAGTTCCAATTATGGTTACCCCCGCCCGACAGGTATATGTCTATCCTGTAAGGAAATCTATTAAAGGGTTATATATCCTCAAGGAAGATCGTGGACTATTGAGTCTAAGGTCTTAAACTTAAAATCCCTATGTCTAGTTCATTTTAAGTTTCACAGTTCAATTTTATTAATGGCCAGTTAATGAAAAAGCATTAAGATTAAGACTCAATAAATAAATCTTTATATTACCCAAGCTATAATCTAACCCCTTATAAATCGGTGATATTGGATTTCATCACAACCCTAGATAACTGGCTTAGTTACGACACATATTTACGGGTAGTAAAAATTTAAATAAAATAAAAGACATAAAGTAAAATACTTAAAATTAAATACTGAAAATTAAATGACGGAAAGTAAATGCTGAAATTAAATACTGAAAATTAAATGCTGAAAGTAAATGCTGAAAGTAAATTACTGAAAAGTAAATGCTGAAAGTAAATTGCTGAAAGTAAATTGCTGAAAGTAAATGCTGAAAGTAAATTGCTGAAAATTAAAGAAAGAAAAGTAATGTGCGTAAAAGTAAATTACGTAAAGTAAAAACTGAAAAGTAAAGAAAAGAAAGTACGAAAGCGGAAATTAATTACTGAAAGCTGTAAATAAACAAACAAGATACAATCTTCTTAGTATTCTTAAGGAATTCCTTAGAAGAAAGTATGAATTTTACAAATGAAATGGCTTGGTATTTATAGGCAAAATTTTGCCTATATCAAATCATCCATCAAATTCTCCACCAAATCCATTATTAATTTCTCCACTAATTACTCCACCAAATCCATAATTTCTCCACTAATTGCTTATCTTGTTTGGTGTTGATTTATTAATTTTTATTAATTATTTATTAATTTATATTTTGCTTTGAAAATGATTGATAATGACTTTAATAATTACACATCACACACTTCTGGATGGTTCATCAATTTTGATCATGAACTCTTCAGAATTCGAAAATATTTTCTCTTTCAAAGTTGTAGATCTTTGAGTCTTCTTTAATCTGGCACTTGAATCAGCTCAATTCGATATCTGAGTAAAAGGTTATGCCCAAAATACGATAGATGCGCAAAATTGGAATTCCCAAAACTGCACTTCGTCAAAACGCCCTTTCAAGTTTCCAATCTCCAAAATTAATATATCAAGTCTAATAATTGCCCTTATTTGACCCATATTTCATCCTAAATGATTTTATTAAGACCCGATATTATTTTATCTGCAAAATAAACTAAAACACATCAAAACGTTCATCAAACCCGAGAAACTAAACAAAATATTAAGTTAAAGGGGCGGTAAATATTGATATATTTTCCGCTCATCAGCTAAGTATTTGAACGAAATTGCAAATTCAATACTAGCCTCCCACTATTTTTTGGTGAGCCTCTAACCCTCTGTTGAGTACTCGGGAAACCTAGTTTCCTAGTGGGCTAGGATCCCGTTAAATAACACACAACCTTGACTTTGGCCAACATGCTGTATGATATTTAACTAGGTAGATCTCTAAGATCAATTGGATCTCATCCAATTCCTAGATCCGGTAGGTAGACCTCCAAGTCCGAAACATATATACAATATATATGCCAATATATCCAATATATTTTCCTAACCTTTTTCATATGAATCAACTAAGTCTTGGCTTTGGCACAACAAGCTTAATGATTCCAGTTAAGCGGAACCCATTGACTTTGGAAAGCTTCGTAATCGATGTCGATGGACAAGAAGTGATCTTGACTTTGGCCAACAAATCACAACTTGGACAAGACATACAATATGGAACAAAGCCTTCATGATTCAAACACATCCGCGATGGACAAAGGTCTTGACTTTGGCCAACAAACCAGTGCCAATCTTGGATCTTGAGTAAGAATCACTCAATGGAAGGAAAACGCTTAATATTTATTGAGGGTTTTTCACATAAATTGGCAACCAATTTATTATCTTTGTTAGGTCTCATCATACACCCTTAAGCATGCATTCTAAAAGCATAATAAGGCGCGAAAATAAATTAATAATGATATGCGGATGAATATCTCACAGATTGTTCCTAGAACAAATCACTCCATTTCCTCTCCCCTGCTAGCACTATTCTTACTTCTACCCAATTACATAATACAATTAAAGAAACCTCATTAACATTGATGGGAACTAGGTTAGAAGAGAATTACAAAGAATCGAGAGAGATAAGGCTGGACACGCAGGTCCAATTCAATAAATTCTAAATTTACAACAATGTCCAAAATTGCCCTTTCCCTTCTAATATCCATCCGATATACATTATTCATTCAACACATCCATGTATTCACACAAAGCATGTTATTCAATCAATCTAATCCAATTAATTAATCTTTGAATAAAATGATCATCCAATATTCAAACAACGATTTGATTTGCGCGAGTCCAACTCGTTTGAGAATAAGTACTCGAAGTACGAATTCTTGAATTATATTGAACTACAATTTAAATCTAATTTAATTCGTATTCAATAATAATTATATATTTAATTCCAAATTAAATAACTACACTTTTTAATGCGCCTTTACGACTTAGATTCCAAATTTAATCTAAATGGGTCTCAAAGCCCAATTAACATCCAATGTCATTTAATTAAAGTCCAATGGGCTTTCAATTAATTTCTTAAGGCATGGAATTTGGTCAATATGGGTCAAACCCAAATACCAAAGCCCAATTAAGGAATCACCCTATTTGCCAAGAAACCAATTTAGGCCCATTAGGCCCAATTAAACATTAAAGGCCCATTTGTTCTATTTGGACTTAATGGAATGGTTTAGGCCCAATTTGGATCCAATCCAATTGACCTAAACCAACTTGGCCCAACCAAGCCCATTAGGCCCAAATACAACATTACAAGCCCAATTCTAAATTAAGCCCAATTAATCAAATTCTAAAATTCCAAATTTCATAATTTAATCAATAAAGTGTATTGCATTAATTAATTATCTAAATTAACATTTCCAAAAAATCAATTTAATTAATTAATCATGATTTAATTTGTTCAACACATGTCCAACATTATTGAAACAAAAAATCATCTCATTTAATGCTTCTCAAGGTCACGGCATTGTATGGTTTTTTTTATATTCGATTCCGATTTCAATCCGATTGAATCTCAAATCAATATATCCATGTATTTCAACTCATCCAATGATCAAAAAATAAAAATACCATGACTTTAGGTCTATATCACATTCGGCCAACATGCAAAAATTGGGGAAAATTAATCCAATTAAATTTTCTTCAAATTTATCATGCATAACTCCAAGTTATCAACATACAAGCATACTCAAACAAATAATTTGATTAAAACATGCTCAAATCAAATTTACCCAAATTTTAGTATATAAACCCTAATCAAATTTCATGCTCAAATTAGGCTCCATGATACCATTGTTGGGTTTCTAAGTTGTCCCAAGATCATTCAAGCAATGAAATCAAGTGAATACACAAAGAAGAATATAGGAATTAAACTTACATTGATCGGATTTTGGAGGTGTTGAATACAAAACTTTTTTCCTTTGAGAAGTCTTCAAGCTTCCTCTTTGAATGTTGAATCCAAGCTCTAAGCTTTTTTCTTTGATTCCAAGCTTTTGGGATGGTTTCCCTATCACCTTGGATGATTCCTTTAGTGTGCTAGCACTTAGAAAATCTACAACAAATTTTCTATCTTCTTCCTTGCAACTCTTGGCAATGAGAGCAAAAGAGAGGGGAAGTGTATTTCTTTGTTGAAACCGTGAATGAGAGAGAGAGAGCAAGTTGATTTTGTTGACTTGTATTTTAATTTCAAAAATTAAAATAATGATATACCAAAGTTGGTATATGTCAACAACAAATCAAGCTTGAGTGAGGAATAAGTCATCACCAAAAAATCCTCACTAACTTCCACCACCAAAAGGGAAAGAATGACTAGTGATGTGACATGTGATGTGACATGTGGGCCCCACTTGATTCAAAATCCGAGTGGGCCCGCAACACATCCCGGGCTCAGGTTCGCTAATTCCAAATTAACGAATTTTCCGTTGCAACGTAATTAAATCAAATTTAATTAAATAATTATGCCAAGTAAAATTACTATTCACGTCGCTCGTGAATTAATTCTAAATTAATTCGTTTGCCTGAATTAAAATCCAATTATAATTCCACGTCGAAATCTAATTTCGTTTAATATATCGAATATATTATTTTATCGATTAATTCCAAACTAATCATTCTTTCTCTTCAAATAGTATTTTATCCTAAATAAAATCTCTCCATAATTAATAACAGATTAATTAAATTTGAATCACACGTCATCGGTGAATCTTCGGGAAGCGACCCAAGAGATCCCTGGATATGTTGACAGTAAATCCGATCGTCGGACTATCCGAACACGTAAGTACCTCGTACTACGTTTTTACCGATTTACGAGATATGGTTGGCATCTAGCAAAACACCGTGTCTACCCAATTCTCCAGAAATATTCTTAATGGAATATATAATCTTTGTCAGGCGTAGTATACGTAGTATTACGTAATACGATCCAATATCAGATGGCACATGCAAGGCCTGAGGCTGGAATAATGTCTGCCCCGTACGAAGCATATATCGGATCACAAGCAACTAGTCTCTTTAATCGGATAATCATGACCATGTCATATTATCCCGATGGTTGCAACCAATTAGAGTACCAGTTCTGTATCCCTGCGTGATCATCATCTCCATATGACTGAAGTGATACTTCCATCTTGACATCATACCCAATACACTACGATTCTCAATAAACCCAGAAGAGGCGTACACAGAACCTGTTAAAGTCCTGGATGACCAAACCCAAAGCGTATTGATTGTCGCAAGTACTAACGATGCAAGTCTCAGATTAAGACCAAATACACCTACCCTGATGTAGATTCCCATAGACACATATTCATACTACCAATGGGATTCCGCGGGGTCTATCCAGAGCGAAGCTGTTTCCGTACCATCGGTAAACACAACCTCCTATCACACTTGCATAAGTATCCAATACTTAAATATATGAGAACTATGCCGTTACGCTTCCATAACACGCACAAGTGCAATACTAGTCTATTCCGCATTATCGATGTCCAGTCTCGATAATACTACGACTAGGGATATTTAATGATTAAACCGTTATGGATTGATACTGTCTCATATCTTATAATCCGGAACTAATCATATGGACTTTTATCATTTATATATTTAAGTAATCAAATTACAAAATGATAAAATGCAATTTCTATTATCACATAGTTAATTTGTACAAAAACCACAATGTCTTTTACAAATAGTGACGCTATGGGTCATAATTGTCTAACAATCTCCCACTTGGCCTATAGCCAGTCACTCAAGCATCTATTACCTGAAATATGTACATGTCGCTCAAACTTTTGCTGAGGAATAGCTTTCGTCAGCGGATCTGCAATGTTGTCCTCTGATGCGACCTTCTCGATCTTCACATCGCCACGATGTATGATGATCGTTGATGAGACCGCAGTTCCTTAGCCTACGCTATAGCCCCGTTATTGTCACAATACAATGGAACGGGCTCAGCTGCTAACTGAACTACTCCTAATTCAATTAGGAATTTACGGATCCAAACTGCCTCTTTTGCTGCTTCAACTACATCAATATACTCCGCTTCTGTTTTTGAATCGGCAACAGTCTCTTGCTTGGAATATTTCTAGCTTACTGCTCCGTTGTTCAAACAAAATATATACCCAGTTACCTCAAGTTCTCCATCTCCATAGATTAAGAAAGCATCCTTAGTTCGTCTAAGATACTTAAGGATATTCTTAACCGCCATCTAGTGACCTTCACCTGGATCGGCCTAATAGCGACTACACATGCTAAAAGCATACGAGACATCAGGTCGCATACATATCATGACATACATGATCGATCCGACTGCCGAGGCGAATGGTATCCGACTCATGATGTCTCTCTCATCTTGAGTTTTAGGACACATGTCCTTAGATAGAGTGACGCAATGTGACACTGGCAATAGTCCCCTCTTGGGATGATCCATGTTGAATCTCATCAACACTTTGTCAATGTACGTGCTCTGGGAGAGTCCAAACAGCTTTCTAGATCTATCCCGGTAGATCTTTATTCCTAGAATAAAGGCTGCTTCTCCCAGATCCTTCATGGAGAATTTTAATGAATGTCAAGCTTTCACCGATTTTAACATGGGAATGTCATTGCCAATAAGCAATACATCATCAACGTAAAGGACAATGAATGTCAGTGCGCTCCTACTAACCTTCTTATATACACAAGGATCATCCTCGTTTTGAATGAAATCATATTCTTTTATGATCTCATCAAAACGTTGGTTCTAAGAATGCGATGCTTGCTTTAATCCATAAATTGATCGATTTAACTTACAAACCTTGTTTGTAAGTCTTGGTATGAAAAAACCATCAGGCTGTTGTATATAAACATCCTCCAAAAGGTTTCCATTAAGGAAAGCGATTTTGACATCCATCTGCCATATCTCGTAATCAAAATATGTAGCAATAGCAAGCATTATCCTAATGGATTTAATCATGGCAACGGGTGAAAAAGTTTCTTCGTAATCGACACCATGTCATTGATGATACCCTTTCGCTATAAGCCTAGCTTTGTACGTTTGTACGTTGCCATCCATGTCAGTCTTCTTCTTGAAGACCCATTTGCAACCAATAGGCTTTACGCATTCTAGTGCATCAACCAGTGTCCAAACTTGGTTGGTGTATATGGAATCTATTTCGGAATTCATGGAATCTTGCCATAAACCGGAGTCGATACCTAGTATCGCTTCCTCATACGTAGCCGGATCGTCTTCCTCAATATGATTAATATCCACATGAGGTGAGATCAGAAACCCATACCTCTCAGGTTGTTTTCTGACTCTCTGACCAACGCGGTTCTTGTGTATTCGAAGATTGTGGTACAGTCTCATCCCTGATGGACTGTTCATGTTCCGTTAAGGATTCTGTGTCAGGAACAGTATCACTCCGATTTTCACCGAGTTCTACTTTCCTACCACTTTCACTGCATTTAGGAATTCCTTCTCAAGGAAAACCGCATGTAGAGCAACAAATACTTTGTTCTCTTGTGGGTGATAGAAGTAATATCCTTTGGTTTTCCTAGGATATCCTACAAATAGGCAATTATCCGATTTGGGTTCAAGTTTGGTACCTTCCAAACGTTTGACGTATGCCCAGCAACCCCAAATCTTCAGGAATGAGAAACCCGGTTTCTTTCCTATCCATATCTTATACGGAGTCTGTTGAACAGACTTTGACGAAACTTTATTCAAAATAAGTTTTTTCTTTTTACGTCACGACGCACTGACATGTCAACGCGTGATTTGTCCTTTTCAGATTCTTATCTGCCATGTGGCAATTCGGATAAATGAGTAAATAATTGAGCTGACGTGGCGATGATGTGGCACTGACGTGGCGACACGTGGCGAAAATGATTGTCGGCACCGTATGATTGTGACACGTGGCACACTGTGATTGGTCGATGATGACATGGTGCTGACGTGGCACGTTGACTGGTCAACTAGTGATGTGGACAATGACGTGGCTGACACGTGGAGTGACACATGGCGACACGTGGCGATGGCGATTGTCGGCACCGTAGGATGATGACACGTGGCATGCGCACGTTAGCAGATCGACTGTGATGGTGACACGTGGCACGACGCACGTTAGCAAAGTCAAACTTCTCAGATTTTGACATGTGGACCCGACGCATGTTAGCATGGATCGGCGCACTTTAGGCGTCGTGACACGCCAAATTACCAAAATGCCATTTTGTGTTCTTTTTCACTATTTTGGCCCCAAATCACCTCCAGAATGTCCTGAAACTTTATTTATCTACAAAATAACACAAAACACATCAAAATATTCACAAAACTCAAGAAACTATACAAAATATTAAGTTAAATGAGTGGGACATAGTGATATAATTACCACTCATCAGAAGCATATATCGGATCAGTAACAACTAGTCTCTTTAATCAGATAATTATAACCTTGCCATACTATCTCGATAGCTGCAGCATTTAAGAGTACCAGTTCTGTATCCATGCAAGATTATCATCTCCATCTGACTGAAGTGATACTTCCATCTTGACATCGCACCCAATACACTACGATTCTCAGTAAATCCAGAAGAGGCGTACACAGAAGCTGTTAAAGCCCCGGACAACCAAAACCAAAGCATACTGATTGTTGCAAGTTTTATCGATGCAAGTCTCAGGTTAAGGCCAAATACACCTACATTGATTCGGATCCCCATAGACACATAGTCATACTACCAATGAGAGTCCAATGGGTCTATCCAGAGCGAAGCTATTTTCGTACTATCGGAAAACATAACCTCATATTGCACTTGCATAAGTATCCAATGCCCAAATATATGAGAACTATGCCGTTACGCTTTCATAACGCGCACAAGTGCAATACTAGCCTATTTCGCATTATCGATGTCCAGTCTCGATAATACTACGACTAGGGATATTTAATGATTAAACCATTCGTGGATTGATACTGTCTTATATCTTATTAATCCAGAACTAATCATAAGGACTTTTATTATTTATATATATTCAAGTAATCTAATTACAAAATGATAAAATAGCAATTTCCTTTGTCACATAGTTAATTTGTACAAAAACCACAATATCTTTTACAAATAGTGATGCTATGGGTCATAATTGTCCAACAATCTCCCACTTGGCTCATAGCCACTCACTCAAGTATCTAACACCTGAACTATGTACATGTCGCTCAAACTTTTACTGAGAGATAGCTTTCGTCAGCGGATCTGTCAGCTATAGCGCAGGCCAAGATGTATGATCTCACGAATCAGATGAAACTGTCGAAGTACATGCTTGGATCGTTGATGACACCACGGTTCCTTAGCCTGCGCTATAGCTCCATTATTGTCATAATACAAAGGAACGAGCTTAGCTGCTAACGGAACTACTCCTAATCCAATTAGGAATTTATGGATCCAAACTGCCTCTTTTATTGCTTTAGCTGCAGCAATATATTCCGCTTCTATTGTTGAACCGGAAACAGTCTCTTGCTTGGAAGATTTCCAGCTTACTTCTCCGTTGTTCAAAAAAAATATGTACCCTAATTGCGACTTAGAGTCATCTTTATCGGTTTGGAAACTTACGTCGGTGAACCTAGTCACCTCAAGTTCTCTGTCTCCATAGACTAAGACAGCATCCTTAGTTCGTCTAAGATACTTAAGGATATTCTTACCCGCAACCCATTGAACGTCACCTGGATCGGCCCGATAGCGACTGTATATGCTCAAAACATACGAGACATCAGGTCGCGTACATATCATGGCATACAAGATCGATCCGACTGCAGAAGTGAATGTGATCTGACTTATTTTGTCTCTCTCATCTTGAGTTTTAGGACACATGTCCTTATATAGAGAGACCCAATGTGACACTAGCAGCAGTCTCCTCTTAGACAGATCTATGTTGAATCTCTTCAACACTTTGTCAATGTAGAGATCTGGGAGAGTCCAAGTAGCTTTCTAGATCTATCCCGGTAGATCCTTATTCCCAGAATAAAGGCTGCTTCTCTCAGATCTTTCATGGAGAATTTTAATGAAAGCCAAGCTTTCACCAATTGTAGCATGGGAATGTCAATGCCAATAAGCAATACATCATCAACGTAAAGGACAATGAATGTCAGTGTGCTCCCATTAACCTTCTTATATACACAAAGATCATCTTCGTTTTGAACGAAATCATATTCTTTTATGATCTCATCAAAACGTTGGTTCCAAGAATGCGATGCTTGCTTCAATCCACAAAAGTTTCGTCGTAATCGACACCATATCGTTGACGATACCCTTTCGCTAGAAGCCTAGCTTTGTACATTTGTATGTTGCCATCGATGTCAGTCTTCTTATTGAAGACCCATTTACAACCAATAGGCTTTACGCCTTCTGGTGCGTCAACCAGTGTCCAGACTTGGTTGGTATACATGGAATCCATTTCGGACTTCATGGAATCTTGCCATAAAGAGAAGTCGATACTTTGTATCGTTTCCTCATACGTAGCCGGTTCATCTTCCTCAATAAGATTAATATCCACATGAGGTGAGATCAGAAACTCATACCTCTCAAGTTGTTTTCCGACTCTCTCCAATCTACGCGGTTCTTGTGTATTAGAATATTATGGTACAGTCTCATCCCTGATGAACTGTTCGTGTTCCGTTAAGGAATCGGTGCCAGGAATAGTATCACTATGATTTTCATCGAGTTCTACTTTCCTCCAACTTACCACTGCATTTAGGAATTCATTTTCGAGGAAAACCGCATGTAGAGCAACAAATACCTTGTTCTCTTGTGGGTTGTAGAAGTAATATCCTTTGGTTTCCCTAGGATAACCTACAAATAGGCACTTATCCGATTTGGGTTCTAGTTTGGTACCATCCAAACGTTTAACGTATGCTAAGCATCCCCAAATCTCCAGGAATGAGAAACCCGGTTTCTTTCCTGTCTATATTTCATATGGAGTCTGTTCAATATACTTTGACGGAATCTTATTCAAAATAAGTATTGCACTGTTCAATGTATATCCCCAGAAGGAAATTGGTAGCTCTGTGCGACTCATCATTGACCTTACCATGTCCAACAAAGTTCATTTTCTCCGTTTGGACACACCGTTTAATTGAGGTGTTCCGGGAGGAGTCCACTGTGAAATAATACCATACTCTTTCAAGTAATTGAGAAACTCATTGCTTAAGTATTCTCCACCATGGTTCGACCATAATGTCTTAATATTTTTGCCGGTCTATTTTTCTACTTCGTGTCGAAACTCTTTGAATTTCTCAAAAGTTTCCGACTTGTGTCTCATAAGATACACGTAACCATAACGCGATGCATCATCCGTAAAGGTTACAAAGTATTCATATCTACCTCTATCCTGGCTATACATGGGCCCACATACGTCAGTATGAACGAGGGCTAATAGTTCGGTGGCACGTACACCTTTACCGCTAAAAGGCGTTTTAGGCATCTTGCCTAATAAACAAGATTCACAGACATCATATGAATTAGGATCAAATCCATCCAACTATCCACTCTTCGAAAGTGTGGATATACGAGTCTTATTTATGTGTCCCATACGACAATGCCACAGATAAGTTTCATCTGTTTTACTCATTTTGAGTCTTTTGTTTGTCATGTTATGTGTTTGAGATTCATTTATATTCAAAATATAAAGACCATTATTTACATCAGCGGTGTATATCTCAAAATCATCTTTATAAACAAAGCACCCTGTGTTTCTGAATACAAATGTATACCCACAATGGGTTAAACAAGATACATATATAATGTTTCTAGTCAAACTAGGTACATAATAACATTATGATAAAGTTAGTATATGCCCCGAGGGAAGTTCCAAAATATAGGTCCCAACAGCCAAAACGGAGACTCTAGTCCCATTTCCAACTCGGAGGTGAAACCAGTCTCCTGCTAATCTACAGATCCTACACATCAGTACATATATGAGTACCACATCCAGAATCAAAAATCCAATTTTTAAAAATAGAAGTAGACATGTTTATTTCAATAACAAACATACCTGAAGCCGGTGCCTTGCCCACCTTCACTTCCTTCATGTGTGCCTTGTACTCACGGTAGTCACGCTTCCAGTGACCCTGTTTGCCATACTGTAGACAGACATCTTGGGATTTGTCATTTTCCTTCCCAGAAGACTTTGATGATTTGGCCTTGCCCTTTCTCTTATTCTTCTTCTTCTTCACACCTCCAGAAGCCTTCGGCCAAGCCTTGTCATTCTGAGGTGTCGAAGCGAAGTGCGCCCCGCGCTTCTTGCCCTTCAAAATCTCTTTTTCTGCCTCTTTCAACATTGCCATCAACTCTCCAAGAGTCTTTTATTGGTTCATCATATTGTAGTT
This sequence comes from Zanthoxylum bungeanum, assembly GCA_019454045.1. Classification (NCBI taxonomy): domain Eukaryota; kingdom Viridiplantae; phylum Streptophyta; class Magnoliopsida; order Sapindales; family Rutaceae; genus Zanthoxylum; species Zanthoxylum bungeanum. The sequence continues at coordinate 31,814 of SKCR01008899.1, read as the reverse complement.
CATGATGAACCCGCTCCAGCTGTCAGGAAGAGACTGTAAGATCAAATCTATGGAAGTCTCAGCCTCAAAGGTTATGCCCAGCTGTTCGATGTCAGTAATCATCTGCGACACATGGTGCTCGACAGATATACCCTCTAACATACGAGAGTGAAATAGCTTCTTCTGCAATTCATACTTTTGCGATCTAAGATTAGATCGATGAAGGTCCCTCAATTTCAACATCATTTCGTGGGGATCCAATCCCTTGTTTTGACGATGAAATTGTGGGGTCATTGCAGGAAGCATGACAGATTGAGCAGTTGAGTTTTCATCACTGTGAGTCTTCCAAAGCTCAAGCTCAAGTGGCTGCTTAATTACGGGCTTAGGCCCGAGAGGTTTCTCTATCGTATAAAGCATCTTCTCAGCCCCCAGGACAATCCTGAGGTTCATATCCCAGTCAGGAAAGTTCGCACCGTTAAAGACATTTTTGCCCATGATAATGTCCATAACGTTGATCTTTCCAGCCATCTTAATTGCAATAGTCTAACTATTCAATTAACGATTTCGGGTACAGTCCAACTGAAAAAAGAAAATAATAAAATATTAGTCCAACTAATATAAACTTATAATGACGAAAATAATTTGAAAGCGTGTATTTGGAAAGTATTAAACGAAATTATAAATTTAATACTGGCCTCCCACTATTTTTCGGCGAGCCTCTAACCCTCTGTTGAGTACTCGGGAAACCTAGTTTCCTAGTGGGCTAGGATCCCGTTAAATAACATACAACCTTGACTTTGGCCAACAAGCTGTATGAAACTTAACTAGGTAGATCTCTAAGATCAATTGGATCCTATCCAATTCCTAGATCCGGTAGGTGGACTTCTAAGTCTGAAACACATATCTAATATATGTAAATATATCCAATATATTTCCTAACATTTTCCTCTGAATCAACTAAGCGTTGGATTTGGCTCAACAAGCTTAATGATTCCAGTTAAGCGGGACCCATTGATAGTGGGAAAGCTTCGTAATCCAGGTCGATGAACTAGAAGTGACATTGACTTTGGCCAACAAGTCACAACCGCCTAAGACATGCGATATAGAACAAAGATTTCGTGGTTCAAACACATCCGCGATGGACATAAATCTTGACTTTGGCCAACAAACCAATGCCAATCTTGGATCTTGAGAGAGAACCACTCAATAGAAGGAAAACGCTTAATATTTGATTGAGGTTTTTCGCGTAAATTGAGAACCAATTTATTATCTTTGATTAGGTCTCATCATACACCCTTAATCATCCATTCTAAAATCATAATAAGGCGCGAAATAAAATTAATAATGATATGCGGATGGATATATAACAATTTGTTCCTAGAACAAATCTCTCCCTTTCCTCTCTCTCCTACCAGCACTATTCTTACTTCTACCCAATTACATAATACATCAAAGAAACCTCATTTACATTGAGAGGAATTGGTGAGAAGAGAAATACAAAGAGAATAGAGATAGTAGGCTGGACACGCAGGTCCAATTAATAAATTCTAAATTTATTACAACAATTTCCAAAATTGCCCTCACCCTTCTAATATCCATCCGATATACATTATTCATACAATACATCCATGTATTCACACAAAGCATGTTATTCAATCAATCTAATCCAATTAATTAATCTTTGAATTAATGACCATCCAATGTTCAAACAACGATTTGATTTGCGCGAGTCCAACTCGATAAAGAATAAGTACTCAAAGTGCGTATTCTTGAATTATATCGAACTACAATTTTAAATCCAATTTAATTTGTATTCAATACTAATTCAAATTTAATTCCAAATTAAATAATTACACTTATTTTAGTGCCTTTTAGACTTAGATTCTAAATCCAATCTTAATGGGTCTCAAAGGCCCAATTAAATATTAAAAGGCCCAAAAGTTATATTTGGACTTTATGGAATGATTTTAGGCCTAATATGGATCTAATCCAATTGTCCTAAACCAAGCTTGGCCCAACCAAGCCCATTAAGCCCAAATACAACAAAATTAACCCAATCCAATTTTAAAGACTAACTTTAATTAATATAACATTCCAAATATTACATTAATTTTAATTGAAGTGTAATAGGCATAATTAATTAGTTAAACTAATATTTCCAAAATACCAATTAAACTAATTAATCATGCTTTAATTAATCATTCATGTCCAACACAAATTGAAGCAAAATTAATCAATTACATGCTTCTTTGTTCACGGCAATATAGCATAAAATAACAATTAATTTGATTTCAATCCAATTAAATCAACAACCAATTTATCTCATGCTTTAAACACATCCAATGGTCTAAAATAAAAAAAATCACCATGATACATGCTAGGGTTATGTTCGGCCATGGCAAGGAAATTAGGGAAAATTTTTATCCAATTCATTTTCTCAATTCCTAAGATTCATAAATCCAATTCATCATCATCAAACCACATCCAAACAAATAATTTTGAAAAATTCATACTCCAAGCATAAAATTCCCAAATAAAGTATATAAACCCTAAACTCAATTCATGCTTAGAAAAGGCTCTGATACCATTGAAAGTGTTCCTAGAACATGCCAAAGATCTATAAGATGATATTGTGTGTGAATATTCAAAGAAGTTGCAGAAATACGTACAATGATCGGATGTTGAGATTTCAAAAATATTTTCGTTTCAGAAACTCCAAGCTTTGTGTTTGTGTTCCAAACTCAAGGAATTGGTTTCCCTATCACCTTGTTTGACTCCTTGAAAGTGCTAGCTTGAATAAATTTTGAAGCAAAATTTCCCTTGGAGAAGATGATGTTTACGGCAAAGTGAGGGGAGAAGGATATAGTTTTTTTGTTTGTTTGATATTTTTGATTTCTAAAATCAATTACCAAATCCTAAAATCAAAGTTGGTATATGTCTTTCAAAAAAAAAAAAAAAAGTGTGTTGGTTTGGATTGTGTGTTGAAAAAGAAATCCAAGCTTTACGCAACCTTTAACAACTTCCATCACATGTCAAACATATTGATGTAAGTCAAGTGGGTCCCACCCCTTTTAAATTCCAAATTTAAGTCGAACAACTCAACACGCAACTTCGCTCGGGCCTGGGTTTGTTTAATTCCGAATTAAACGAATTTTGCCATTGCGACGCAATTAAATACAATTTAATTAAATAATAACACCTCACAATATTATTACGAAAGTCGCTTACAAATTAATTCTAAATTGATTCGTTCACCCGAATTAAAATCCAATTTTAATTCCGGTTTGAAATCTAATCTCAATTAATATATCCAATATATTATTTAATCGATTAATTCCAAATTAATCGCATTCTCTCTTCTAATCGAATTTTATCCCAGATAAATTCTTACCGTAATTAATCCCAGATTAATTTTCTCTCTCTTATAATTAATTCTAGATTAATTCTGTTTGAGTTAAACGTCATCGGTGAATCTTTGGGAAGCGACCGATGAGATCCCTGGATATGTTGGCAGTAAATACTGTCATCAGACTATCCGAATACGTGCGTACCTAGTACCACGTTCTTACCGATTTACAAGACATGGTTCGCTTCTAGCAAAACACCGTGCCTACCCAATTCTCCAGAAATATTCTTTTAAGGAATACATAATCTTTATCAAGTATAGTATACTAAGTATTGCGCATTACGATCCAGTACCGGATGTCACATGCTAGGCCTAAGGCTGGAATTGTGTCTGCCCCGTACGAAGCATATATCGGATCACTAGCAACTAGTCTCTTTAATCAGATAATCATGACCTTGTCATACTATCCCGATAGCTGCAGCATTTAAGAGTACCGGTTCTGTATCCCTGCGTGATCATCATCTCCATATAACTGAAGTGATACTTCCATCTTGACATCACACCCAATACACTACGATTCTCAGTAAACCTAGAAGAGGCGTACACAGAACCTGTTAAAGCCCCGGACAACCAAAACCAAAGCATACTAATTGTCGCAAGTATTAGCGATGCAAGTCTCAGGTTAAGACCAAATACACCTACCCTGATTTGGATCCCCATAGACACACAGTCATACTACCAATGGGATTCCGAGGGGTCTATCCAGAGCGAAGCTATTTTCATACTATCGGCAAACAAAACCTCATATTGCACTTGCATGAGTATCCAATGCCCAAATATATGAGAACTATGCTGTTACGCTTCCATAACGCGCACAAGTACAATACTAGTCTATTCCGCATTATCGATGTCCAGTCTCGATAATACTACAACTAGGGATATTAATGATTAAATCGTTCGTGGATTGATACTGTCTCATATCTTATTAATCCAGAACTAATCATAAGGACTTTTATCATTTATATATATTCAAGTAATCTATTTACAAAATGATAAAATAAAAATTTCCTTTGTCACATAGTTAATTTGTACAAAAACCACAATGTCTTTTACAATTAGTGATGCTATGGGTCATAATTGTCCAACAACGACGCCCAATCTATGAATGCTCGGTGTCACAACGCCCAAGGGTTAGTGTCATGACGCCGCTCTGTGTAAAATATTGGCAGTGAACAAATTTACCTTGAATCCAATCCAAAACACTTCCAATTTTCTCCAAACACTTCAATACACTTTAACATCAAAACCAACATCAACACACGTTATACAACAAACATTCATGTATTCTAAATACATATATGCATTAGTTTGAATCAAAACATAAACAAAATTAGAATCCCACAATGGAATGACTCATGAACAATTCTGTGTCACTCAAAGATGATCAAGTAAATTTAGAATGGTAGACATAGTTCTAAGCTTTAATCTAGAGTTCCAAACTCTTATTAATTGTTCCATGTCCAACATGAACATATTTGGCCCAATTACAAACATATTATGTTTATACTTCCAAAATATTCAAACACAATTCATTAGCATAATTTCAACTTTGAGCTATGTTATTATGCATCTGATACATAATTCATCACTATATGTTTCACTAATGATAACTCACTAATGAAAAACATAGCTTTGGAGAACATCAAACTTACTTAGCAAGCTTGATACAAAGATCTAATCTACTTCTCCTTGTCGAAATATTTTGGATAACTTCCAAAGTTAGCAAACCTGAATCCAAGATCCAATCTTGATTACAATGCTAGCAAGCTTCACTCCAAGATCCAATCTTGATTTCTCCTAGTTGAAATATTATAGAGATCTTACAAAGCTTCTCTAAACACTTCTCTAACTTAGGCTAATTTCTATAACTCTTGCTTGTTTTTAGCTTTCTCAAGCTTAATTAAAACCTTGCTCATACTTTCTATTTATAGTAAAACTTATGCAATTTTAAATCAATAAAAGTTGTAATTAAATTTTATGTGGTCTTAATCTAATTTGTCCAAATATGTATAATTAGGTGTGACTAATCACCTTTGTCTACCACTTTGATTTAATCCAATTAAATCAAGATAAATTTTAATTAATGGATTAGTTATATGTCTATCACTTTGATTTAATTCAATTAAATCAAGCCAAATACACTTATTATTACATATTTATAATTACTAAAATATCCTCAAATGGTAGAGATATTTATGAAATTACGACAAAGCGTTTGTGTAATTTTGGATTAATCCAATTAATTCAATTTGGTAAAATTAAATAATCAATATTATCCAATAACACTTAATTATATTTTTTGATAATTATAATATCAAATATTATTTATTATCAAAAATAATCGGCTACCCATGTACTTAACGAGTACACTTCATATTGTAGGACTCTCTAAGTCCAGACACGTTCGTCATATAAGCCTAGCTTATATGTACGTAATTCGTCCACCTTCAAATTTATGGAGGACACGAACGACCTTTCTGAACTATACAAGTCGAGGTCACCACATATGTTTATCAATCCCTCCATCGTAGGCTATCCGAGTTGTGCTTAGGAAACTTAGAATACACAGTCAAGTTTTCGAGGTGCACATCTCATTTCGACATGTCCATGATTCTTTACAACTAATCAGAAATTATTTCTGATATATGCGATCCACCATAGGTGATCGATTTTGGCCAAAGTCTTAAAAATCATGACTTACTCACATGGATACCTAAACCCCTTATGGTACACATACGGACCGACGGATCCTATCTTGATACACTTGATTAACGAGTGCATCGGTCCACACCTAATGAACATCTAGCGGCCAGACCATTAAAGGTCTTTGACATATATGGCATCAAAGTGTGTAGGATCAGACACAAAATCAATGTAATCGTACATTCAAAGGTTCACATATGCTACTCGACTCAAAGAGATTCCTATTAACAGTGGTGTGTACTTCCAACTATTAGGAATCACCTGTGAGTCATTCAGTATTCGTTCCAATGAATATCCACATTTATATACGAGCTTCCAAAGCTCATGGTACATTGGGTTAAACCATTGGAACTCTGATTCCAATATACGACATGTGCTACTCTTCTAGGTTATAGGAATTCGACCGTATTTCAAAATCAACGATTATGAATATTTACTTTAAGAATAATTTATAATAGTAATACTATCCCAATGTCGAACCACCCAGTATCCAATATTACTACATGACTATTCTAAGGTCGATGTCATTCTCAGCATATATATATATATATATATATATATATAATATATATATATATTTCAATCTAATATGTATAATGACATTACCATTAGTAAATGTTGAAATAAAAATGTAGTTATTTTATTAATAAATAATAAAATATAATGTATAATATATTATTCGGATTGGTGCCCCAAACACCAACTCTAACAAACTCTCAATTGCTTAGTGCCAATCCGGATAGTACCGTAGTCCCATCTCCTCCACATGTGTATCGAATAACTTAGGAGGCAAGACCTTAATAAGCGAGTCTCCTATGTTGTCTTGTCCTTGAACCTTCAAGACCACTATGTCTTTTCGTTCAATAATCTCCTAATCACTTGATATTTTCTTTCTATGTGTTTAGAATTCGAATACGCCTTTGGCTCCTTAGCATGCGTAATAGCCCCGCTATTATCACAATACAATGGGATCGAATCCGCAATACTAGGCACAATGCCAAGTTCTGTGATAAAATTTCTAATCCAAACAGCCTTTTAGCAACTTCTGAAGCCGGTATAAATTCCGCCTCAGTGGTGGAATCAGCTGTTGAGCCTTTCTTTGAACATTGCCAACTAACCACACCGCCATTAAGGGTAAATATGTATCCGAATATAGACTTTCTATCATTGGATCTCCCTGAAAGTCGGAGTCCGTATAACCCTTTAACTTGTAGCTCATCTTCTCCATATATGAGAAACGTATCCTTAATACCCTTAAGATATTTTAGGATATATTTCACGGCTGTCCAATGATCATTACCTGGATCAGATTGATATCGACTAGTCATACTGACGTCGAAACTGATGTCAAGTCTCGTACATAACATATCATATATAATGCTTCCAATACAAGAAGCATATGAAAAGTTATACATTATAACTCTTTCTTCCTCAATCTGAGGTGCCATTTTCTTCAAAAGATGTATGCCATATCAGAAAGGTACATTTACTGCCTTACAGTAAGTAAACTGTACCTTTCTAATATTTTATATATGTATGTGGATAGTGACAACCCTATAAGCTTCCTAACTCTATCCCGGTAGAGTCTTATACCCAGTATATAGGAAGCTTCACCCATGTCTTTCATGGAGAAGTTCTTACAAAGGTAGGCTTTCACACTTTGCATCAATCATATATCATTCCCAATGATAATGATATCGTCTACGTATAAAATAAGGAATACTATCATGCTCCCACTAACTTTCTTATAAACACACAGTTCTTCCTCGTTCTTGATGAATCCGGATAATCTAATTATCTCATCAAAATGACAATTCCAGCTTCGGGATGACTGTTTAAGACCATAAATAGACTTCCAGAACTTACAAATCAAGTTTGAAGTCTCATTGGATACGAAACCCTCTCGTTGTTCCATATAGATATCCTCATCAAGGAATCCATTTAGGAAAATGATTTTTACATCCATCTGTCATATCTCATAGTCATGATATGCATCAATGGTTAAAGAATCCTAATGGATTCTAGCATTGTTGGATAATATGACCCATAGCGTCACTATTTGTACATATCATGGTGTTGTTGTACAAATTAACTATGTGACAAGGAAATTGCACTCTCATCGTTGTGATTAGATCACCATAGATATATAAATGAAGAGAGGTCCATATGATTAGTTCCTGGATTGAGAATGATATGAGACAGTATCAGTCCTCGAAGGATTAATCATTAAATATCCCTAGCCGGAGTATTATCGAGACAGGACATCGATAATGCGGAATAGGCTAGTATTGCACTTGTGCGCGTTGTGAGGGCACAACGACATAGTTCTCATATATTTAAGTATTGGATACTTATGCAAGTGCGATAGGAGGTTGTTGTTTCACCGATGGTACGGGAAACAGCTTCACTCTGGATAGACCCCTCGGAATCCCATTGGTATTATGACTATGTGTCTATGGGAGTCCGACATCAGGGTAGGTGTATTTGGTCTTAACCTGAGACTTGCACCGCTAATGCTTACGACAATCAATATACTTTAGTTGAGGTCGTCTAGGACTCTAACCGGTTCTGTGTACGCCAACTGCTGGGTATATTGAGAATCGTATAGTATTGGGTGTGATGTCAAGACGGAAGTATCACTTCAGTCATAGTGGAGATGATGTCACGCAGGATACGGTATTAGTTCTCTTAAGTGTTGCGCAACCATCGGGATATTATGACTAGGTCATGCATATCCGATTATAGAGACTAGTACCAGACATCCGACATGTGCTTCGGACGGGGCAGACACTTATCCAGCCCCAGCCCTAGCACGTGACTATCCGATACTGGGCCGATATACACAATACTTGGTATACTACGCTTGATACAGATCTTAAATATTCTTATATGGATATGTCCGGAGAATTGGGTAGACTTGGTGCTTTGCTAGGAGTCGACCTTGTCTCGTAAATCGGTAGAACGTAGTACTTGGTACGTACGTGATTCGGATACTCCGACGACCGTATTTACTGCCAACTTATCCGGGGATCTCATGGGTCGCTTCCCGATAATCCACCGATGACGCATAACTCGCACTCTTAAATAATCTGGGATTATATAGAAGAGAGAGAAAATTAATCTAGGATTAATTACGGAGATATTTTATCTAGGATAAAATATCGTCTAGAGAGAGATAATGATTAATTGGAATTAATCGGTAAATTAATATATTCGATATATTAAACGAAATTAGATTTCGACGCGGAATTAAAATTAGATTTTAATTCGGGCGAACGAATTAATTTAGAATTAATTCGTTAGCGACGTGAATAGTGAATTCGCTAGGCGTAATCATTTAATTACGACGCGACGGAAAAATCGTTAATTTGGAATTAACGAACCCGAGCCCGAGTGTGATTGCGAGCGCATTCGTATTTCGAATTCGAGTGCGGCAACACAAGTCACATCAAGCGTCAAATCAAATGTCACTTTGAGTGATGTGATTGATTGATGTGATTGATTGATTGATTGATAGACTACATGTCACTTTAATAAAGTGAAATGAATAGTGATGTGAGTTGTTGGAATAGTGTTTGGTGGATGGAAAATATTTACTTTTGATTTTAATTAATCATTTGGTAAATGTTTTAATATATATATTTTATGGAAAATATATAAAGCTTTTAGGAAAAGCTTTTCACCAATTTTTACACAACTTAACACATCTTTCATCTCTCCATTTCTTTCTCCATAGCTCACGCCCAAACTGTTTTTCTTCACTGGTTTTGAACCAGAAATGGCGTGAATAAAGGGAAGCATAGAGTGGTTTTTCATGGTGAAAATCCAAGTGCTAGCACACTTACGAGACTTGCGAAGGTGGTAGGGAGGTTCACCCATGAGCCGGGATCCGTTTGACGAAGCTTGGAGCTCCGTTTCTCAGCTCAAAATTCTGATTTGGAGGGCAGTGGACTGGTTGCAGTGGGCGCCCTTGGCAGTGAGCAAAATGGCTTCATTCATCTTCAAATCGTCTCAACCGATCGATGTGAGTATTCCGCTACCTCCGTTGATGTGTTCACACATTGTTTTCATGTCTTGTTTGATCTTGGGACCTAGAAACAAACCTAATAAGCATGGCTACTGATGAAAATGTTTCCTCATAGTCAATCACAAGACGTTGAGTGTAACCTTTTGCTATCAGTCGGGCCTTAAAGGTTTCCACCTTTCCATCGGACCTTTGCTTCCTCTTATAAACCCATTTACAACTAATAGGTTTAACTCATTCAGGAAGTTCAACTATGTCCCGAACTTAATTTTCATTGCTAGAATCCATCTCAGACTTCATGGCTTCCTGTCATTTTCCCTAATTGATATCCAATATGGCTTCTTTATACATAGTCAGATCCATTTTCTCCAAAAGAAGAATATCAAGGCTCACATCAGACGTTAAAAACAGTCTCTCAGGAGGCCTTGATATTCTGTTCGACTTACGTTGAACCTGTGTTGTAGATCCTTCACCTAATTGGATCTCTAGTTCCATCTCAGGTTCTTTAATGTTGGGATCAAACTCATGAAGTTCAATCTTTCTACAATTCTCATTTTCTCTCAAAAATTCTTTTTCAAGAAAAGTTGCAAAATGGGCAATAATTACATTTCATTACTCAGAATTATAGAATTAACATCCCAAAGAATTTTTAGGATATCCAACGAACATGTACTTATACCCCATGGGTACTAGTTTATCCCGCTGCGTAATTCCAATGTATGCAGGACAACCCCAAATCTTTAAATATCTAAGACTTAGAATTCTATTGCATGTCTGATATGGGGTCATAGAAACATCTTTCGATGGAACTCTGTTAAGTATGTGGGTAGTAGTAAGTGAAGTAAAGCGTAATCCCAAAGGTAATATGGAAGATCTGTATAGCTCATCATAGATCGTACCATATCTAATAAAGTACAATTTCTCCGCTCAGACACACCATTGTGTTGAGGAGTTCCTGGTCGGTTGGATTGGGCGAGAATCTCATTCTCCTTTAAATAACTTCTGAATTTATCGCTCATGTATTCACCGCCTCAATCTGATCAAAGGCATTGGATGAATTTACCGGTTTTTCTACTTCGTTTCAGAATATTTTGAACTTATCAAATATTTCTGATTTATGTCTCATCAAATAGACATATCCATATCTCGACTTATCATCCATGAAAGTCATGAATTATGTTGAACCATCATGAGCGACATGATTTAATGGACCACATACATCACTGTGTATTAGTTCCAATAAATCATTAGCACGGTGTCCAACACTAAGAAATGAGGCCTTTGTCATTTTCCCATGGATACATGACTCACAAATTGGATAAAGATCTAAGGTAAAGTTTTCAATAAAACCATCATTAACTATTTTTGATAGACGTCTAACACCTATGTGGCCCACTCTCATATGCCATAATTTAATATTATTTAATTTCGATCTTTTACTTGTATTTTCCTCTAAATTAAAGACATTTCGATATATTTCTAAAATATAGTGACCGTTAGATAAAAGACATTCACATATCAAATAGTTATTTTTCTCATATAAACATAAAGCGCATCATTAATATTTATTTTATATCTCTCTTTATCCAATATTGTTAAAGATATTATCTGTCTGATAAGAGATGGTACATAATAATAGTCATGTAAGATTAATTTATATCCATTAAGGAGATCTAGATTAACCGTTCCTGTGGCCTCCACTTTGAATGTCTCACCATTCCCAACTCTGAGCTGGATCTCCCATTTGTTCAGTCTTCTTTTTGTTGGGTCTCTAAGATCAATCCCAAGGATCTATAAGCATGTAATAGGTGTGAATACTCAAAGGAATATAGCGAAAATATACTCACATTGATCGGTTTCTTGGATGTTGGAAAGTTAAAAAATTTCCTCATTTGAGGTTGCTCCAAGCTCCTCTTGATTTATATGTTGAGCTCCAAGCCTTGATGAATGAATTCCAAACTCTTGGGAAAGGTTTCCCTATCACCTTTGTATGATTTAATGTGTGCTAGCACTAGGAAACATTTGCAACAAATGGCTTCCTTTTCTTTCTTCTTGTTCTCGGCAATGGAGAGTAAAATGAGAGGGAGTGTTTCGGTTGGGAGAGAGAGAGAGGGAGATAATGAATTGTATCTTCTATTTTGATTTTCCAAAAACCAAATTATGATATACCAAATGTTTGGTAAATGTCATTCCCTTCTTTCACAATTGTGTGTCTTACAAGCCACCATCATTTCATCACTAACTTTCATCACCAAAAAATGATGAGAATGACAAGTGATGTGACTTGATGTGACTTGTGGGCCCCACTTTAATTCAAAATCCGAGTGGGCCCGCAAACACATTCCGGGCTCGGGTTCGTTAATTTCGAATTAACGAATTTTCTGTTGCGATGTAATTAAATCAAATTTAATTAAATAATTATGCCTAGCAAAATTACTATTAAAGTCGCTCGCGAATTAATTCTAAATAATTCGTTCGCCCGAATTAAAATCCAATTTTAATTCCGTTATGAAATCTAATTTCATTTAATATAACGAATATATTATTTTATCGATTAATTCCGAATTAATCGTTCTCTCTCTTTTAATTGAATTTTATCCTAGATAAAATCTTTCTGCAATTAATCATAGATTAATTATCTCTCTCTTCTAATTAATCCCAGATTAATTATGTTCGAGTCATACGTCATCGGTGAATCTTCGGGAAGCGACCCATGAGATCCCTGGATATGTTGGCAGTAAATCCGGTCGTGGACTATCCGAGCACGTGCGTACCCGGTACCACGTTCTTATGGATTTACGAGACATGGTTGGCTTCTAGCAAAGCGCAATGCCTACCAAATTCTCCAGAAATATTCTTTAAGGAATATATAATCTATAACAGGCGTAGTATACATAGTATTGCGTATTTCGATCCAGTATCAGATGTCACATGCAAGGCCTGGGGCTGGAATAGTGTCTGCCCCGTACGAAGCATATATCGGATCACAAGCAACTAGTCTCTATAATCGGATAATCATGACCTTGTCATATTATCCTGATAGTTGCAACATAATAGAGAACCAGTTCTGTATCCTTGCGTGATCATCATCTCCATACGACTGAAGTGATACTTCCGTCTTGACATCACACCCAATACACTACGATTCTCAATAAACCCAGAAGAGGCGTACACAGAACCTGTTAAAGTCCCAGACGACCAAAACCAAAGCATATTGATTGTCGCAAGTACTAGCGATGCAAGTCTCAGGTTAAGACCAAATACACCTACCCTGAATCGGATTCCCATAGACACATAGTCATTCTACCAATGAGATTCTGAGGGGTCTATCCAGAGCGAAGCTGTTTCCGTACCATCGACAAACAAAACCTCCTATCACACTTGCATAAGCATCCAATACTTAAATATATGAGAACTATGCTATTACGCTTCCATAACAGGCACAAGTGCAATACTAGTCTATTTCACATTATCGATGTCCAGTCTCGATAATACTACGACTAGGGATGTTTAATGATTAAACCTTAGTGGATTGATATTGTCTCATATCTTATAATCCGGAACTAATAATAAGGACTTTTATCATTTATATATATTCAAGTAATCTAATTACAAAATGATAAAATAGTAATTTCCATTATCACATAGTTAATTTGTACAAAAACCACAATGTCTTTTACAAATAGTGACGCTATGGGTCATAATTATCCAACAATCTCCCACTTGGCCTATAGCCAGTCATTCAAGTATCTAACACCTGAACTATGTACATGTCGCTCAAACTTTTGCTGAGGAATAGCTTTCGTCAGTGGATCTGCAATGTTGTCCTCTGATGCGACCTTCTCGATCTTCACATCGCCATGATGTATAATCTCACGTCTAAGATACTTAAGGATGTTCTTAACCGCCATCCAGTGACCATCACCTGGATCGGCCTGATAGCGACTACACATGCTCAAAGTATATGAGTCATCAGGTCGCGTATATATCATGGCATACATGATCGATCCGACTGCCGAAGCGAATGGGATCCGACTCATGTTGTCTCTCTATCTTGAGTTTTATGACACATGTCATTAGATAGAGTGACACCATATGACACTGGCAACAATCCCCTCTTAGACTGTTCCATGTTGAATCTCTTCAATACTTTGTCAATATACGTGCTTTGGGAGAGTCCAAGAAGCTTTCTAGATCAATCCCGGTAGATCTTTATTCCTAGAATAAAGGCTGCTTCTCCCAGATCTTTCATGGAGAATTTTAATGAAAGCCAAGCTTTCACCGATTGTAGCATGGGAATGTCATTGCCAATAAGCAATACATCATCAACGTAAAGGACAATGAATGTTAGTGCGCTCCCACTAGCCTTCTTATATACACAAGGATCATCCTCATTTTGAACGAAATCATATTCTTTTATGATCTCATCAAAACGTTGGTTCCAAGAACGCGATGCTTGCTTCAATCCATAAATTGATCGATTTAACTTGCAAACTTTGTCTGCATGTTTTGGTACGACAAAACCGTCAGGCTGTTGCATATAAACATCCTCCAAAAGGTTTTCGTTAAGGAAAACAATTTTGACGTCCATCTGCCATATCTCGTAATCGAAATATGCAGCAATAGCAAGAATTATCCGAATGGATTTAATCATGGCAACAGGTGAAAAAGTTTCATCATAATCGATACCATGTCATTGACGATACCTTTTTGCTACAAGCCTAGTTTTGTATGTTTGTATGTTACCATCCATGTCGGTATTCTTCTTGAAGACCCATTCACAACCAATAGGCTTTACGCCTTCTGGTGCATTAACCAGTGTCCAAACTTGGTTGGTTTACATGGAATCCATTTCGGACTTCATGGCATCTTGCCATAAACCAGAGTCGATACCTTGTATCACTTCCTCATACGTAGCCAGTTTTTCTTCCTCAATAAGATTAATATCCACATGAGGTGAGATCAGAAACCCATACCTCTCAGGTTGTTTTCTGACTCTCTCCGACCTACGCGGTTCTTATGTATTCGAAGATTGTGGTACAGTCTCATCCCTGATGAACTGTTCATGTTCCGTTAAGGATTCTGTGCCATGAACAGTATCACTCTGATTTTCATCGAGTTTTACTTTCTTCCCACTTACCACTGCATTTAGGAAGTCCTTCTCAAGGAAAACAGTATGTAGAGCAACAAATACTTTGTTCTCTTGTGGGTTGTAGAAGTAATATCCTTTGGTTTCCCTAGGATAACCTATAAATAGACATTTATCCGATTTGGGTTCAAGTTTGGTACCATCCAAACGTTTAACGTATGCTCAGCAACCCCAAATCTTCAGGAATGAGAAACCCGGTTTCTTTCCTGTCCATATCTCATACGGAGTCTATTGAACAGAATTTGACGGAACCTTATTCCAAATAAGTATTGCACTGTTCAATGCATATCCCTAAAAGGAAATATGTAGCTCTGTGCGACTCATCATAGACCTTACCATGTCTAACAAAGTTTAGTTTCTCCGTTCGGACACACCGTTTAATTGCGGTGTTCCGGGAGGAGTCTACTGTGAAAGAATACCATACTCTTTCAGGTAATCAAGAAACTCATTGCGTAAGTATTCTCCACCACGGTCCGACCGTAATGTTTTAATACTTTTTCCGGTTTGTTTTTCTACTTTGTGTCGAAACTCTTTGAATTTCTCAAAGGTTTCCGACTTGTGTCTCATAAGATACACATAACCATAACATTATGCATCATCCGTAAAGGTTACGAAGTATTCATATCCACCTCTAGCCTGGCTAGACATGGGCCCACATACGTCAGTATGAACGAGGGCTAACAGTTCGGTGGCACGTGCACCTTTACCACTAAAAGGCGTTTTAGGCATTTTTCCTAATAAACAAGATTCACAGACGTCATATGAATTTGGATCAAATCCATCCAAGTACCCACTCTTCGAAAGTGTGGATATGCGAGTCTTGTTAATGTGTCCCAGACGACAATGCCACATATAAGTTTCATCTTTGTTACTTAGTTTAAGCCTTTTGTTTGTTACATTATATGTTTGAGATTGATTTATGTTCAAAATATAAAGACCATTATTCACATCAGCACTGCATATCTCCATATCATTTTTATACATAAAACACCCAGTGTTTCTAAAAACAAAAGTATAGCCACATTGGGCCAATAAAGATACAGATATAATATTCATAGTCAAACTAGGTACATAATAACAGTCTGAAAGATTTAGTACATGCCCCGAGGGCAGTTCCAAAATATAAGTCCAAACGGCCTAAACGGCGACTCGAGTCCCATTTCCAATTCGGAGATCAATCTCTCCTGAGGCCAGTCTCCTGCTAATCTGCAGATCCTGCACATCAGTACATATATGAGTACCACAACCAGAATCAAAAATCCAATTTTTAAAACTAGAAGTAGACATGTTTATTTCTATAACAAACATATCGGAAGCCGGTGTCTTGCCCGCTTTGATTTCCTTCATGTGCGCCTTGTACTCATGGTAGTCACGCTTCCAGTGACCCCGTTTGCCACACTACAGGAATACATCTTTGGATTTGTCCTTTGCCTTCCCAGAAGACTTTGACGATTTGGCCTTGCCCTTCTTCTTCTTCTTCTTCTTATTCTTCTTCTGTACACCTCCAGTAGCCTTCGGCCAAGCCTTGGGAGACTGAGATGTTGAAGTGAAGTGCGCCTCGTGCCCTTCAATAGCTATTTTTCTGCTTCACGCAACATTTCCATCAACTCTCCACGAGTATGGTCTTGGTTCATCATATTGTAGTTCATGATGAACCTGCTCTAGCTATCAGGTAGAGACTGCAATATAAAATCTATAGAAGTCTCAGCCTCAAAGGTTATGCCTAGCTGACCTAGCTGTTTAATGTCAGCAATCATCTGTGACACATGGTGCTCAACAGATGTACCCTCTGACATTCGAGAGCGAAAGAGCTTTTTCTGCAATTCATAGCTTTGCAATAAGGTTAGATCGATGAAGGTCCTCAATTTTGCCATCATAGTATAGAGATCCAATCCCTTGTTTGGCGACGACGAAATTGAAGGTCATCGCAGCGAGCATGACAGATTGAGCAGTTGAGTTGTCATCGCTATGAGTCTTCCAAAGCTCAAGCTCAAGCAGCTGCTCATTTCCGGGCTTAGGCCCGAGAGGTCTCTCTATCGTATAGAGCATCCTCTCAGCCCCCAGGACAATCCTGAGGTTCATATCCCAATCAGGAAAGATTGCGCCATTAAAGACATTTTCGCCCATGATAATGTCTCTAACCCTGATATTTCCAGTCATCTTAATTGCAATAGTCAAACTATTCAATTAACGATATTTGGGTACAGTCCAACTGTTACAAGAAAAATAATAAAATATTAGTCCAACTAATAAATATATAATTGATGAAATAATTTGAAAGCGCGTATTTGGCAAGTATTTGAACGAAATTGCAAATTCAATACTAGCCTCCCACTATTTTTCGGCGAGCCTCTAACCCTCTGTTGAGTACTCGGGAAACCTAGTTTCCTAGTGGGCTAGGATCCCGTTAAATAACACACAACATTGACTTTGGCCAACAAGCTGTATGATATTTAACTAGGTAGATCTCTAAGATCAATTGGATCTCATCCAATTCCTAGACCCGGTAGGTGGACCTCCAAGTCCGAAACATATATACAATATATATGCCAATATATCCAATATATTTTCCTAACCTTTTTCCTCTGAATCAACTAAGCATTGGCTTTGGCTCAACAAGCTTAATGATTCCAGTTAAGCGGGACCCATTGACTTTGGAAAGTTTCGTAATCGATGTCGATGAACAAGAAATGATATTGACTTTGGCCAACAAATCACAACTTGGCCAAGACATGCGATATGAAACAAAGCCTTCATGATTCAAACACATCCGCGATGGACAAAGGTCTTGACTTTAGCCAACAAACCAATGTCAATATTGGATCTTGAGAATGAATCACTCAATGGAAGGAAAACACTTAATATTTGTTGAGGGTTTTTCGTGTAATTGGCAACCAATTAATTATCTTTGATTAGGTCTCATCATACACCCTTAAGCATCCATTCTAAAAGCATAATAAGGCGCGATAAATAAATTAATAATGATATGCGGATGGATATATAACAATTTGTTCCTAGAACAAATCTCTCCCTTTCTCTCTCTCCTACCAGCACTATTCTTACTTCTACCCAATTACATAATACATCAAAGAAACCTCATTTACATTGAGGGGAATTGGTGAGAAGAGAAATACAAAGAGAATAGAGATAATAGACTGGACACGCAGGTCCAATTAATAAATTCTACATTTATTACAACAATTTCCAAAATTACCCTCACCCTTCTAATATCCATCCGATATACATTATTCATACAATACATCCAGGTATTCACACAAAGCATGTTATTAATCAATCTAATCCAATTAATTAATCTTTGAATTAAGTGATCATCCAATGTTCAAAAAACGATTTGATTTGCGCGAGTCCAACTCGTTTGAGAATAAGTACTCAAAGTACGAATTCTTGAATTATATCGAACTATAATTTTAAATCCAACTTAATTTGTATTCAATACTAATTCTTTATTTAATTCTAAATTAATTACACTTTTAATGTGCCTTTACGACTTAGATTCTAAATCTAATCTTAATGGGTCTCAAAGCCCAATTAACATCCAATGTCAATTAATTAAAGTCCAATGGGCTTTCAATTAATTTCTTAAGGCATGGACTTTGGCAACCAAAGCCCAATAAGGAATCACCCTTTGCCATAAAATTAATTTTGGCCCATTAGGCCCAATTAATTATTTAAAGGCCCATTAGTTATATTTGGACTTAATGGAATGGTTTTAGGCCCAATTTGGATCCAATCCAATTGTCCTAAACCAACTTGGCCCAGCCAAGCCGATTAGGACCAAATACAACAATTTTAGCCCAATTCCAAATTAAGCCTAATTAATTAAATTCTAATATTCCAAATTTCACAATTTAATTAATTAAAGTGTATAGTCATAATTAATTATTTAAATTAACATTTCCAAAATACCAATTTACATAATTAATCATGCTTTATTATTATCAATACATGTCCAACATTATTGAAGCAAAATCAATCCATTAACATGCTCTAATGCTCACAGCAATAATAGATTTTTTCATTAATTTTGATTTCAATCCAATTAAATCACAAATCAATTTATCCATTCATTTTAAACTCATCCAATGGTCTAAAAAATTAAAATCACCATGAGCTACAATGGTCCTTCACATTCGGCCAAGCCAATATTTTTGGGGAAAATTAATCCAATTAATTTTTCATAAAATTGATCATGCATAACTCTAAGTTAACATTATCTAAGCATACTCAAAAAAAAAATTGATTAAATCATGCTCAAATAAAAAATACCCAAATTCAAGATTAAGAACCCTAATTCAATTTCATGCTTAAATAGGCTATGATACCATTGTTGGGTCTCTAAGATCAATCCCAAGGATCTATAAGCATGTAATAGGTGTGAATACTCAAAGGAATATAGCGGAAATATACTCACATTGATCGGTTTCTTGGATGTTGGAAAGTTCAAAAATTTCCTCATTTGAAGTTGTTCCAAGCTCCTCTTGATTTGTATGTTGAGCTCCAAGCCTTGATGAATGAATTCCAAACTCTTGGGAAAGGTATCCCTATCACCTTTGTATGATTTAATGTGTGCTAGCACTAGGAAACATTTACAACAAATGGCTTCCTTTTCTTTCTTCTTGTTCTCGGCAATGGAGAGTAAAATGAGATGGAGTGTTTCGGTTGGGAGAGAGAGGGAGAGAATGAATTGTATCTTCTATTTTGATTTTCCAAAAACCAAAATATGATATACCAAATGTTTGATAAATGCCATCCACTTCTTTCACAATTGTGTGTCTTACAAGCCACCATCATTTCATCACTAACTTCCATCACCAAAAAGTGATGAGAATGACAAGTGATGTGACTTGAGGGCCCCACTTTAATTCAAAATCCGAGTGGGCCCGCAAACACATTTCGGGCTCGGGTTCGTTAATTTCGAATTAACAAATTTTCCGTTGCGACGTAATTAAATCAAATTTAATTAAATAATTATGCCTAGCAAAATTACTATTAAAGTCGCTCGCGAATTAATTCTAAATTAATTCGTTCGCCCGAATTAAAATCCAATTTTAATTCCGTTATGAAATCTAATTTCATTTAATATATCGAATATATTATTTTATCGATTAATTATGAATTAACCGTTCTCTCTCTTTTAATTGAATTTTATCCTAGATAAAATCTTTCCGCAATTAATCATAGATTAATTTTCTCTCTCTTCTAATTAATCCCAGATTAATTATGTTTGAGTCATACGTCATCGGTGAATCTTCGGGAAGCGACCCATGAGATCCATGGATATGTTGGCAGTAAATCCGGTCGTCGGACTATCCGAGCACATGCGTACTCGGTACCACGTTCTTACGGATTTACGGGACATGGTTGGCTTCTAGCAAAGCGCCGTGCCTACTCAATTCTCCAGAAATATACTTTAAGGAATATATAATCTATAACTGGCGTAGTATACGTAGTATTGTGTATTGCGATCGAGTATCAGATGTCAGATGCAAGGCCTGGGGCTAGAATAATGTATGTCCCGTACGAAGCATATATCGGATCACAAGCATCTAGTCTCTATAATCGGATAATCATGACCTTGTCATATTATCTCGATATTTGCAACGTAATAGAGAACCAGTTCTGTATCCCTGCGTGATCATCATCTCCATATGACTGAAGTGATACTTCTGTCTTGACATCACACCCAATACACTACGATTCTCAATAAACCCAGAAGAGGCGTACATAGAACCTGTTAAAGTCCCGGACGACCAAAACCAAAGCGTATTGATTGTCGCAAGTACTAGCGATGCAAGTCTCAGGTTAAGACCAAATACACCTACCCTGATTCGGATTCCCATAGACACATAATCATACTACTAATGGGATTCCGATGGGTCTATCCAGAGCGAAGCTGTTTCCGTACCATCAGCAAATACAACCTCCTATCACACTTGCATAAGCATCCAATACTTAAATATATGAGAACTATGCTGTTACGCTTCCATAACAGGCACAAGTGCAATACTATTCTATTCCGTATTATCGATGTCCAGTCTCGATAATACTACGACTAGGGATATTTAATGATTAAACCTTAGTGGATTGATATTGTCTCATATCTTATAATCTGGAACTAATCATAAGGACTTTTATCATTTATATATATATTCAAGTAATCTAATTACAAAATGATAAAATAGCAATTTCCATTGTCATATAGTTAATTTGTACAAAAACCACAATGTCTTTTACAAATAGTGACACTATGGGTCATAATTGTCCAACACTTTTAACCCTCATGACCTGCTTGAAGGCTAATGAGATGTCAATAATGGGAAAAATATAAAGCGTACCTGAGGGTCCTACCTTTCCTTTTAGCTCTGGACAATCTTTCTTTTAGTGTTCAGACTTCTTGCAGTGTAGACATTGATCATGAGCTACATGCGGTCTTGCAGTTTTGTTCTTCTTGGAGTTTCTCTTTGATATATTCTTCTTTCCCATTTTGATTTTCTTTGACTTCATAGAAGTCTTTGAAGAGCTTGCTCCACCATGAAGGTACAAAATGAGATTGCCTTTCCTTAAATCATGTCCCGCCGTGCGTAACATGTTATGAAGTTCTTCATAACTGGCTTGCATCAAATGCATATGAAAGTTTAACACAAAGCCAATATAAGTACATGGCAAAGAAGACATAATCAAATTATGGTCTAGCAAATCATCAATCACAATGCCCTATCGTTCCAAATATCGGATCTAGTCGATCATGTTCAAAACATGAATGCTGACTGCTCCTCCATCCTTGAGTGTAGCATGAAACAATTCCTTAGACCTTTGATATATTTCTATTTCTTGATTTGCCTCGAACAACTCCTTGAATGTTTTCATAATGCTCCAAGCATCAGGTACCTCTATGTAATGTCTGATCAAATCTGTAACCATCGATCCTAAAATGTAGGATTTCACCCTTAGGTTATCATCCTTCCATTTTTTAAAAATCTCTCGCTCTTCGGGAGTGGAATCATGATCGATTTCAATAGGCAATAGATTAATCGTCATATAGCTCAACTTTGCGAACTCCAAGACAAGACGAATGTTCATTTCCCATTCAAAATAGTTCTTGGCTCCTTTCAATTTATTAGAATCTAAAAGCTGTGTTAATGGATTTGCGATAACCATTTACAAGACCACAGTTAAACACTAGCAGAATATTTTTCATTTCAATATAAAAACACTAATATAATTATGGATTTTAAATTTATTAGTGCCCTCCCACTACTTTACGTAATTTCGTAATCTCCCTTAATAGAAAAATAGAAATTTGACTATCAAAATTTCATAGCAGAAAGTGGATCCCATGACATTTATTCCAACCTCACAATAATGACAGTCTTTGCCTTCATAAACTCATTAGGTAGACCTCTAATGTCAATCACATTCATGTGACTCCTAGTTTGGTCCCGAACTGTTGCTTATCCTCATAATAATGGCGGTATTGGATTAAGACGTGTTCTAGGTGTATACTTGTCAATGTGAGCTTATGAGCTTTGTAAGTACACAATCACAGTAATGACGATATTAGGTGACTATGTTAACACATCACGCTATATCTAATATTTTACCGGAGCGACCTAAGTTATGAGCATTTATACCCTCACAATAATGAGGGTCTTAGGCATAAGTAGTAAGAACTTATTCATCTTTGTATTGACAAGACGGACCATCCAATAATGTTCCAACATTACTAATACTATTACTTAAATAAAGTAATCACCTAATCACATAAGATTTATGACAATCAAGTCATTATCATTCTTGGGTCAAAATTATAATTTTAATTTAAAAACATACTATGCATATCAAATATGAATTATGCATAATTAAAATAAAATTATTGTGTAATAGATTCAAAACACATGTGTTGTGTGGTTAAGACCTGCTCTGATACCATTCAGTTGGGACAATTATGGAACCCTAGGATCGGATCGGTACCCTGTGTAACCGAAGTGGGTCTAATCCATGAATATCTAGCATGGGTATATCTTTAAAATATTTTATGGAAAACTACATTCCGTTATAAGTCCGTAGGAAAAAACTGGGACTAAATCGGAGTTCGGAAACTCTGAAACAGAGAAAATAAAGTTTCAGTACTCATGAGCATTCGCTCTCGGCGCGTCGCGATGCACAGGCTTGAGAGTCGCGACGCCCAATATGTGAATGCTCAAAGTCGCGACAGCCAAGGGTTAGTGTCGCGATGCCGCCAGCTCTGAGAGTTGAGTGTCGCGACGCCAGTGTTCAGAGTCGGGACGCCGTCCTGTGTAAAATATTGACAATGAGCAAATTTACCTTAAATCCAATCCAAAACACTTTCAAATTTCTCCAAACACTTCAATACACCTAAAAGTCTAATTTTAACCTCAAAATCAACATCAACACATATTATACAATAAATATACATATATGTATTTTGAATCAAAACATAAACCAAATTAGAATCCCACAATGAAATAACTTGTGAACAATTCTATGTCACTTAAAGATGGTCAA
Organism: Zanthoxylum bungeanum; assembly: GCA_019454045.1. Lineage (NCBI taxonomy): Eukaryota > Viridiplantae > Streptophyta > Magnoliopsida > Sapindales > Rutaceae > Zanthoxylum > Zanthoxylum bungeanum. The sequence continues at coordinate 8,006 of SKCR01008899.1, read as the reverse complement.
ATGATTCTAGAATGGTAGGCATAGCTCCAAGTTTTATTCTAGAGTTCCAAACTCTTATTAATTGTTCCATGTCCAACATGAACATATTTGACACAATTACAAGCATATTGTATTTATACATCCAAAGCATCCATACACAATTCATTAGCGAAATTTCAACTTCAAGCTATGTTATGATACATCCAATATATAATTCATCACTATATGTTTCACTAATGATATCTTATTAATGAAAAACATAGATTTAGAGAAGATCAAACTTACCTAGCAAGCTTGATACAAAGATCCAATCTACTTCTCCTTATTGAAATGTTGTGGAGAACTTCCAAAGTTAGCAAGCTTGACTCCAAGATCCAATCTTGATTTTTCCTAGTTGAAATGTTGTAGAGATCTTCCAAAGCTTTTCTAACTTAGGCTAATTTCTATAACTCTTGTTTGTTTTTAGCTTTCTCAAGCTTGTTTAAAACCCTGCTCAAGCTTGATACTTATAGCAAAACTTATGCAATTTTAAATCAATAAAAGTTCTAATCAACTTTTATATGGGCTTAATCTAATTTGTCCAAATATGTATAATTATATGTGACTAATCACCTTTGTCTACCACTTTGATTTAATCCAATTAAATGAAGACAAAGTTTAATTAATGGATTAGTTATATGTCTACTATTTTGATTTAATCCAATTAATCAAGCCAAATACACTTATTATTACATATTTATAATTACTAAAATATCCTCAAATGGTAGAGATATTTATGAAATTACGACAAAGCCCTTGTGTAATTTGGATTAATCCAATTAAACCAATTGAGCCAAAGTAGATAATCAATATTATCCAATAATACTTAATTATCTTAATTGATAATTATAATATCAAATATTATTTATTATAAAAAATAATCGGTTTCCCAAGTGCTCAACATATACACTTCATATTGTGGGTCTCTCTAAGTCTAGGCACATTCGTCATATAAGCCTAGCTTATATGTACGCAATTCGCCACCTCCGAATTCGCGAACGACACAAACAACCTTTCTGAACTATAAAAGTCGAGATCATCACATATGTTTATCAATCCCTCCGTCGTAGGCTATCCGAGTTGTGCTTAGGAAATATAGAATACACCGTCAAATTTCCGAGGTGCAAATCTCATGTGGACATGTCCACGATTCTTTACAACTAATCAGAAACAATTTCTGATATATGTGATATACCTTAAGTGATCGACTTTGGCCAAAGTCTTAAGAATCGTGACTTACTCACATGGATACCTAACCCCTTATGGTACACATACGGGCTGACGGATCCTATCTTGATACGCACTTGATTAATAAGTGCATCGGTCCATACCCAACGAACATCTAGCGACCAGACCATCAAAGGTCTCTAACATATATGGCATCAAAGTGTGGAGATCGCACAGAAAATCAATGTTATCATATAGTCAAAGGATCACATATGCTACTCGACTCGAGGAGATTCCTATTGAAGGTGGTATGTACTTCCAACTATTAGGAATCACCTGTAAGTCATTCAATTTTTGTTCCAACGATTACCCACATGTTTATATGAACTTCTGAAGCTCATGGTACATCGGGTTAAACCATTGGAATTCCAATTCCAATATTTGACATGTGCTAGTCTTCTAGGTTATAGGAATTCGACCGTATTCTAAAACCAACGACTATGAATATTTACTTTAAGAATAGATTATAATAGTAATACTATCCCAATGTCGAACCACCCAATGTCCAATATTACTACATGACTATTTTAAGGTCGATGCCATTCTCAGCATATATATATATATATATATGTGTGTGTGTGTGTGTGTGTGTGTGTGTGTGTGTGTGTGTGTGTGTGTGTGTGTGTGTGTGTGTGTGTGTGGTGTGTGTGTGTGTGTGTGTGTGTGTGTCAATCTAATATGCATAATGCCATAACTATTAGTAAAGGTTGAAATGAAAATGTTATTATTTTATTAATAAATAATAAAATATAATGTATAATACATTATTCAGATTGACGCTACTAGCACCAATTTTAACAAATACAATACGAATTGACCCTCAGGAAAACCAACCCAAAAACAAACGCCCATTTTGAAACTGCCATATGGACACCGATCCCTCTAATGAAGGGCATTGAAGTCCACACATCCATCAATCCCCTCTAGATAGTGTTTAGAGTCATCACCATCAAAACTATGATGAGGTAAGACAAAACCTTCTTAATTTTTTAAGGTTTTATGATATAACTTGGTATAATTTTTTTTATTTTATTTTTATGGCATCTTGTGAACCCATATGTCATAAAGTATCGCAATAAAACATGTTTATGTTTCAAGCAACATCTTACAATGGGTATGGGTCGCAAGGTTTCGCATGAAACAGAAACATTTTGAGAAAACTACATTTGGCTGTTTGGAACTTTTTTGATCGTAAGTTTTAAACGGATCTTCTTCTAGGGACGAATTATGATAGATGACTTGGTGATGAGATCAGTTTTTTACATGTACTTTCATATATTAATATCCAATAATTAATTAACGACTAATGAATCTATGATCTTTTGTAGGGTATCAATGGTTACCTTACGCTCGTTCAGAAGCGGCAGAACCAATATCCTTAATTACTAGATCAGAGACGAACTATTAGAAGTACTTATTTTTTTTATTTATTTTTTTTTTTTTTTATGAATATAGTTGCAAATTTGATGTTTTTTGTAGTTTCAAATGCGTTTTAATTGAAAATTTCTGTATTATTAATAGGTTTTCTTGCGAAGTGAATGGGAAAAAGAGGCAAGACTGCACTTGAAAAGATAATGTTTGGTGCAGACCTGTCTCATGATCATGAATGGCTCAATGTTTATTGAATCAATTGTGCTGACACTGTGCTTGATTTTCTAACCCTCAGGTTTTGTTGCCAATAAGTATTCTTAGGCATTGGCTAATGGAAGAACTCTGACTCCATGATCACTAGATCTTATGCTATGATTCATTAATCAACTTCTTTTCAGAAGAGGAATGAATTAGGTATCTGCAGGCACTTATTTAATTACTTCCTCATTGGCTGTCAAGATTATACGATCATCATCCGAAATTGAGGAGTAATTAATACATCCCCGTGGGAGATGGTTAGGTTGGCAATGGCTCTTTAACAAGATCCGGGGAGTGGTGTTTATAGAGTTAATATGTTTTTTTTTAATTGTATATAAGATGTTGAACATGTCCCTTCATTTTGACTCGAGTTGTAGCGAATTCCTTAAGAAGAAGATCGCTTTAGATTTATTTAACAAATGGATTGCAAAAATATGTGTTGATTTATAGAATGTCTCTAAAGATTATTTATTTATTTATGTGTTTAAGGTGTTCAAATTAACATGCACATAAAACACGAACCCACCGTAAAATTTGTCCCACAAGTTTATGTTTATCTTGAATTTTTTTCCTTTAAATTACCGTATACATGTTAAGAATTAAAAAAAATGTCCCCAAGATTTGTGGTTTGATGATATAGAGTTCAGGATCCAATATTCATGTACTGGGTTTGAATTCAGGGAGTGTGTTTCTTGTAAGAGTCCGGGATAGCAATGATTTTTACATGCTCCGATTAGGCCCGAAAGGGATGGTTTGACGTCGGGATTTCCAACGATCCAAAAAAAATATTAAAAATAAATTCTATAGCCAACATTTGGAAAAATAATGTGAATTGCTTTTGCGATGGATTTGTGGTGATCGGAAATGAAAACTAACTTTGGTATAGTGACGATAGTGCAATTTTAGGTTTTTAGTGGAATAAGTTAAAGTTAATAATTCAGAATATTTAATTAAAGAGTTTTAATTAATATTTTCGGGATTATTGGAGCTCTGAACTGTGGGTCCATTTGGTATCCGTGCTAACTCGATATATTGTAGCAAATCATATAATAATTGAATTGTCCAATTATACTCATATGCATAATATTTTGTTACGCTAAAATTATTAATATGATTAATAATTATTGTCACACATGAAAACTATATTAAATAAGTTTATATAATCCATGCCTTTGGGAAATAAAGATTCACAGCTTGCAAAATGGCTTATGAAATTAATGAGAACAAAATCAAATTGGCTATTAAGAATATGAATCAAAGTGAGCCACATGCCATGTGCGTGAGTAAAGCAAAACATGAAAATCAAAATGATGGTGATATGTTTTGAATGGTCAAAAGTGGCATTAATAAGGATGAGATAAGTATTGTCTTAATTATTGAATAAATGATAAGCCAAATAAATGGAAGGTGAAAGGTCACACTTCACTGCAAATAAGAACAATAATTTCAATTAAATGAGATAAGTAGTTACCTCTCAAGTTCTTTTCTCTCTTGAAAGAAAAGAAAGAAAAATTTAGTGATAACAATCATCTCTAAACATCGTCTAGAAAATAAATTTTGTGAGTGAAACCCATTCTTAAATTTATTGATAATGAGTCATAACGCGGAAAATCAAGTGATAATCCCAATTCGTGAAATTATCTCTCGGCATTTGATGAAAATTTGGGACGTGAACAAATCAAGCAATGCATGATTATCGAAGCTGAAGGGACACAAGTGCTTTGTGATTTTCTAAAGAGGCGCACTGTAATTTACAAAAACAATTGCCACATAAAGCAATTGCCATTTTGTTTTTTAAAGTGACGTACACAGCAACCAATTTGATTGGTCAAAGCGTTTACAAATTGAATTCAAAGTTGCAGTAACAAGTCAACACATGTGCATGACGCTGGGAGCTGAACAGTCACAGTCCATAAATTGCAAAATTTGCAACTTTATCGGCACTGCACTACCTTGGTGCTGTGTTTTCGGAAGCAAAAATAAAAAAAAAAAAAAAAAAAAAAGAGAAAAGGAAATTTTTTATTTTTTTTTCAAGGCTGATTCCGGGGCTTAGGTGCAAATTTTGGTTCGCAGGAAGCTTTTCGTAAAGAGTTTGCGGATCGATTTTTTCAATTAGTATCAGAGTGAGGTTAAAAAGTTTTTATCTTTTATTTTAATTAAAAAAAAAATTAATATGTTTTTTATTTTTATGTATGAGATGCATGAAAAATAAAATATTCAATGTCATTAAAATGGACAAAATAAATAAATTTTATGAGATAAAATTATTCATGTGATGAATGTATGTTTATTCATTTTAATAAATACATCGGTCGTAAATTTTTATAACTTTTGATTTTATTAGTAAACTTTTTTTGGAATGTAAGGCCGTAAGGTTATTTTAGGAATCAAATATAAAAATTATAATTTATTTTTATTATGTAATTTATGGAGCGTGTTGCTCATGAGAATACCAAAGGAGCGAAATTTCCGTAAAGACAATCCATGAAGTCAAGAGTTGAAGAGCAATGAATGCATTGGATATTTTGTGTACTAATTAGATTAATATAGAAAATCAAAAGCCCAGTCAATGCATTAATTTTGTTGTATATATGTTTTAATTTAAATTATTTGAATAACATGTCATTTAACATATGATGCTCACTCATGTATTATAACATGTCATGAAATTAGATACATGTGACACATTCACAAAATAGTTCTTTACTCCCAAGTATAAGAGTATCGAAGTAATAAAATAACTCGGTAAGTCTGAAATCGATCCACATGGAATATATTTAATAAGTTAAAATAATAACTCGAATAAAAATAAAAAGAGTGAATTATTTGAAGTGATTGAAAATTTTAAATTAGACTGTAATAATAAAATAAATATTGGGGTTAGGGGATTCACTTTTAATATTTCAAGTTTAGAGTAATCTTACTTTTTATAATATATAAATTGTCATTATTACCTAATTAATTTATTTCAAGAATTAATTATGCCAAAACAAATAAAACCAGCCATAAAAGCAGTGATAATATTTGTTTATAACAAGTCCAGTCAGGTACTCAATTATGCTAAATAAATAAAAGTAGCCATATATGTGGTAACAAAGTTTGTCAATAAATAATACAAATTTAAATTAAATATTAATCATTAGATTGTAATTTATATATTATAATATAAATAAGATTAATCTATATTTTTATATTAAAAGCTTCACCCTTTACCCAATAAGATGAAATTGACTACTCATGATTTGGATAAAAACACTCATAATTTTATTACTGAAAGAAAAAAAATTATAAGAAAGTTTTAAAAAAATAAAACACACAAGAGCTGAAATCATTCACAAAATTTCAAAGATAAACCTATGAAGGATGCTGAGGAAACTAAGGTGCTGAGCACCTCAATTTATATAGGTGATCAACATCTCTCTTACATCTTTCTTTCTTTTTATTTATTTATTTTTTAATAATATATTAATATATTAATATATTAATATATTATAATATTATAATATATATATATAAAATCTTGGTGGGTCCTCCAAAATATATTATATATATATTAATATATATATATATATATATATATATATATATATATTAATAATAATAAAATACATGTGTGAATAAATACATCATAAGCTCATTTTGTCGCCAATCTAAATACGGTGAATGATTTCCAAGTTCGATCTGAATATATTTGTCACGCTCTTATGGGTTTCTGGGTCTTGGAATTCAAATTTCATATTCATTTTCCTGTTGAGCATTTGAAGCAATATTTTACCTACACAATAAATAAAAATCATAATAAAAATATATAGAACATAAATATAATTATGTAACATCCCCGGTACGGGAATGCTACCGACAAGCAATAGATCCCACTGTCGCCTAAGCCTCTAACACCTGTACTAGAACACTTGCTATTATCTTAATGCAATGCGATGTTTACTGAATCACACATGCAAACTTAAGTACTTAAGTAAAGTTGAATGCAAGATCATGAAATCAAATGTATGCATATATACATGACTAAGAGTATTTAAAATATGTATACAACATCAAACACATGTCTACGATACAGCAAACTGACATATCAGAGGACTACATTCTATATGAAAATAGCTTTGGAAAGATGGACCCGACGACTAGTGACTGCAGTGTAACACTTGTCCTGGAAATGAGTCTCCAAAAACGGCACATTTCTCACCAAAAGAAGAATCCTGCAAAAGAACTGGGAAATGGTGGGGGGTGAGTCCTGAGGATCTCAGTGAGTAGAGCTACAAAATAAGAAACTGAATCAGAACATCTGTATAAAATCAATCAATCTGAAAATGCTTTTGAAAACTTTGCTTGAAAACTGGGTCTTTTATTAAAATCTAAGAAAAGCCTTTGTGAAAACTTTCTACGAAAAAATCTCTGGTACTATGGAAAACTTGACGCATGGGGGCGTTACGTATCGCCGCCCCCCATACGCCTAACTAGAGCCAGTAGTGTAAAACCATGACTTTGGGGTGTTACATATCGCCTTCCCCCAAAGCATGCCACTAATGTCCCTGAAACTGGTGGTCTTGGGGCGTTACGTATCGTCGTCCCCCAAGCCACTGAACTAGAGCCAGTAGTGCTGATCCATGCTACTACCTGACCCTGAAATTAGGGTCTAGGGGCGTTACGTATCGCCGTCCCCCTAGGCCTGAACTACGTGTGCACACGGTCTCTGTCTGTCAATTCCATAAGTAAGAGCTGATGTGAGTTTTCCCCCCATGTCTCGAAAAATATAAAAATATTGCTGTTAAACTTTAAAACTTTCAAATCGAATATCACATAATAAATAACTGATAAATTAATAAGGGTAACGCCCTAAAAACTTTAAATATAAATCAGAAACAATAACAAGTGTATGCATATCAACTTTGAAAGAAAAATCATCCACTCACAGATTTTAAGTCCAGTCAAGTTCTCTTCACGTCGTTGAGGGCGAACGCGGCTCCTGATGAGTATCTATATGGAATATACTGAGTTAGAATCACAAGTTATAAAATATTGTTCGAAATGAAATTAAGTTTATTAACCTAATTGGTTTTCTCCCTTAGAACATTTTCTATTCCTTAAAAGAAATATAAAAATAAAATCCAGACCCT
>SKCR01008898.1:0-55708 GCA_019454045.1 Zanthoxylum bungeanum | reverse complement strand
ATTCGATCGGTTATTGTGCCAATAATTCTGCCACAACATGCACTTTAATCATTTTTTTGCCAATATACTCCAATCACACGCCAAAGAGCTAAGAAGATCACAGACGCAATAGCGGGGCCAGAGTTTGCATATTATTGCATTCATCCTTCTAGTTTTTACTTGCCTTATGAGATTAATTATGATTCTAATTCTTTAACTCCTATGGATTTATTATCTTTGATTGTTATTAAGCATGGGAGTATGAATGATAAGGGAAAAGCAGAGTTGGTGAGAATAATAGGTTTCCAACGCATTGTGTAGGACCCCGGCAATTGGGTGTGGCTTTATATGTAAGAGGAAAAGATCCAAGTTGCAACCAAGAGGAGATGGTCCATTTCAAGTCTTGGAGCGGATCAACGACAATACTTACAAGCTTGATCTTACTGGTGAGTTTGGCGTTCCTGCAATGTTTAATGTTTCTGACTTATTTTATTTTTAATACAGGTTCAGATTCGAGGTCGAATCCTTTTCAACAATGACGGAATGACATGAGTCCAACCACACCAGAGATATTACAAGATGCAGCTAACAACTTGGAGGAACCCATGCAGTTGCCAACAGGTCCAATCACAAGCCAAAGAGCAAAGAAGATCATAGAGGCCCTTGCGGGACTAGCTCAGAGCTATGTGACCAGTTGCAGCAACCAAGTCAAGTGCACACCAGAGACACATATGGGCATAACCAGAGAGGTCCCCAAGCTATTTCATTTGACCCAAATCAGCTCAGACTGAAGATAGCAGAGCAGCTTCAGCACCAGCACTATTTTGATCCGATTTGACCTATTTTGGGACTATGTTGAATTCGGCCAAATGGGCGCATTTTTGTCATTTGTGCTCGACATGTTGACTTTATTTATGATGTAATTAAGCTAGTTGACCAGGTCATTAGGGTTAATTATGCTTAGAACCTTGCTTATTGAGTAAGCACGTCAATTTACTATTTGATGTAAGCACCTCAAATTAGCTTAAGTTAGATTAGTTTCTAATCCTTGTTTTAAGCTACTTTAGGTGGGAAAAGACTTTTGGGGACGTGCTTGAATGAAAGTTTTGGGTAGTTTTTAGGTCTTTTGGTAATTTCACTTTAGGGACATTTTTGTCCATTCACACCTTTAGGGTTTCTCTTTGTAACCTATTTAAACTTTGTTTTCTTCTTCTTTGAAATAACATTCACGACATTTTCATCAAACTTTCAAGCTTTTAAGCTTTGGCTATGGCTAAATTTCTTGTGAGGGAGGGATTCCCCTTTTCAAGTTCAAATTGACTTATCTAAGTTTGGCAACTTAGTGGCGTCTCCATTGCTAGCAAAATACAATCTGATTTCATGCTTGTGGTTATCATGGACGTGAGTTTCATGGTGGTTAGGGGCTGATCTTGGTTTGGTTTTGTTCCTACAAAATCAGTATTCAAAGTTCTTGGGGTTTTGAGAAAGATGCTTGGGGGTTTGCTTGGTTTCCAACCCAAGTGAGTTCTTGTCATTTGGTATCATGAGCTTAGGGTTCTGAGGTATGATTTCCTATCCTTTGTGTTGTTTAATCTTGTATTCATCTTTGTTTTTTTGTTGTTGTTGTTGATTTTGGCCATTAGGGAATTTGTCCTCAAGTTTCGGCCATTGGTGTTCTTTGTTGTTTCTTGCTGATTCTTGTTGATTTGTGATCAAAATAGCATAATAACATTCTGCCCTTGAGTGTTTTTGATTGATCATGAGTATTTCTTTGAGTTAATCTTGGCTACTTAGGTCAAAATTGGGGCTTTTGTTTTCTTTGCTTGAATCAAGTGTTTGGTTGTTAATTCTATGTTACTAGGACATGTTTAACATTATTTTTAAGTTATTAGTTTCAAAAAAAAAAAAAAAGAAATGCATCAGGTCAGATTCGGCCAAGGAAGAACCATCACCACCTTGCTTTGTTCTTGTCATATGCATGTCACTTAGCTTGTTTTCAATAGGTATTGTTCATATCTACTTTGAGAAAATCAGATTGCACTTCATTACTCCTAGCATTTGCGTGAACTAGCTTGTTTGCAATATTTGTGAAATTGTTGCAATCTGTGAAGTGTGAGGAAAACAAGTGTGTTTGAGTGATGTGGTGAGGCATTTGAGTGAATGAGGGTTGAAACAAAATGAAATGCTTATGGATTGATGAGGCCGTGACTTACTCTTGAAGTTTACTTATGCTTGCGTGTTGTTAACTTTGTGAGACAAGTCTGGTTGCTTTGTTACACATATTGCCGTGAGTAAGATGCTTGATGTGCTTATGTTGAAGCATGAATTAACAAGTGTGCTTGCTGATTTGCGTGAGCTATCATTAGCTTGACATTGGATTTGTGTTGAAATCATTAGCATGACATTGAAAATGGAAGCACTCATGAGCTTGACATGGAAACTTGAGTAGCCATCATTGCATTTGAGAGGTGCTTGAAGAGGCAAGCTGCTGCATCACCAAGTTAGTTGGAAAAAGTGTTTAGTTGGTTTGTAACTTACCATTGCCGAATTGATATGCTTACTTGACCTACTTGTAAGCTACTTACGTAAGCAGCTGAGTCACCTACTTAAAAAAAAAAAAAAGAATTGGTCACATTGTGCTCAGCTTGATTAGACCATTTGCAAGTTGATTGGATTGCTTTACATGAGTTACATTGATATTTGATTTGGTTTGTATTGGTTTGAGCTTGAAAGACTATATTTGTGTTATAGCCGAATTGAAATCCTTTGTGCTTCATTGTGTTTCATTGGAGTGTAAACACTTGTGAGTGTGTGTGAGAAGAAAAGAAAGGTGAGCTCAAACACTATAGCAAGTGACCACAAGATTGCTTCAGTGACACGTTGATTGCTTTCTTGCTTATTTATTGCATTTAGCTAACTCGTCATTCTTTCTTATTCTGAGCACTCTAGCTATAGGTTTCTTTCGATTGAGTCTCCATGATTACTTATCTTATTTGCTTTATTCCACATGCTCTATATATACATTGTGTTTCTGCTAGCTTGTGGACTACACCTTAGTTGAGCATTCTTGGATTGAGTGTGATTCACATTTGAATTGAGGACGAACTCAAAGGTGGTAAAAGGTAGTGATTGTGAGCACAGTATCGGGTAAAAGCCAATAGAGTGCAAACACGAGTGGAGTGATATCATTCGAGTGTAAACACGTGAGATTGTGAGGATTTACATATTTGTTTTGCTTTTTATTATTTCTAATTTGTTTGTTTAGTGTTGAGATGGTAGGTCCAAGTTTAACCATTGATGATAAGATCGAGGTTTTGGATACTTTCAATAGTGATATCCAAGATATTATGAGTGATTATAGAAGATCTTATGAGAAATGGAAAAAGACTTGGAAGGTAACTAAATATGCAGTGAATGAAAGAGAGTACTCAACAACCAAAAGCTATTGAAGTTGTGTGTAATGAAGTGAGAAACACTTGTGATGTTGTGACATGAATCCAACAACTCAAGGAACATTAGATCCTTTGCAATTGCCAACAGGCCCAATCATACGCCAAAGAGCTAAGAAGATCAGAGACGCAATGGCGGGGCTAGCGCAGAATGCCATGGTCGAGTGTGACAGACAACTCCGGGGCATATTGGCATCACATGAGGGCTTCAATGGAGTGGGTCCAAAGCTATTTCACTTGACCCAAGTCATACCAGAGTAACGCACCAGCAATCTTGAAGCCGAGTATATTTTTAACGGATCAAGCCGATTCAAGCCCGACACTAAATATTCGGCCAAGACAAGACTTATTGGACTTTATGACACATCATTATGCCTTTATACATGGAATCCACGAATTTGGAGGACTTTTGGTGCAAGGAAACAACTTTAGACAAATTTGGAAAAGTTTTCCACATTTGTTGACTTTTATGATTTTGTGTTTTTACTTTAGACTTTTTTGGCAAAGTTATTTATTAAGTCTTTGTTTGTTATTGATTAAGTCTTTGTTTCTTTTGACTTTGTGTTTGTTATTAAATGTCTATTAAAGGCATGGCCATTTAATAGCCATTAGTTAGCAACTTAGGGTGTTTTGGTCATTTTGCACCCATTAGGGTTTATTTCATTGTACTATTTAAACTCATTTCATCTTAATGAGAAGCTAATCACCAAATTTCGAAATTCATCTCCATTGAGAGCTTGACTTTGTCCAAAAATTGCTTAAGGGAGGGATTCCCCTTATTTCATGCAATCGACTTATCTAAGGCGTGGCAACCTTAGTGGCGTCTCCGTGCTAGCAGAACACTTCAAGGAATCATCTTAAGGGTTCTCAAAGACAAGTTCTTTGTGGGTCTTCTTTGTGGCCTTGGAAGGGTTTTGTTCCTATAAAATCAAATTCGCGGTTCTTGGGGTTCTGTCCGCTGCGAGGGGTTTGCTTGGCCTAATCCTCCAAGTGAGTTCCGCGTCATTTGGTATCAGAGCTTAGGGTTCCAAGGTCTGATTTTTCTGTCTTTACTTTGTGTTTTTTGATTTAGTCTTTATTTTGTTTGTTGGTCATCAAGATACTTGTTCATCTTGATTCTTAGTTTTTGTTGGATCTTGTTGTTTCTTGCTGTTTCTTGTTTATTTGTGATCAAAATAGCATGAATAACATTCTGCCTTTGAGTGTTTTTGATTGATCATGAGTATTTCTTCATGTTCTAGTTTCGGTCTTTGAGTCAAAATTAGAGCTTTATTTTCTTTACTTAAATCAAGTGTTTATTTGTTAATTGTATGTTACTAGGACAAGGTAAGTTGAACAAACGACACGTAAAGTGGTTGGAGTTCATTGAGACATTTCCATACGTAATTCGCTACAAACAAGGTAAGGAAAACATTGTCGCTGATGCACTATCACGAGGTATGCTTTACTTACTTCATTGAGTGCAAGAATGCTTGGGTTTGAATTTATTAAAGAACTTTATGCAAATGATACTGACTTTAGTACCATCTATGCTGCATGTGAAAAGTCTACCTTTAATAAATTCTATCAACATGACAGGTTTCTGTTTAGGGAGAATAGATTATGCATTCCTGTTTGTAGTATGCGTGAGTTGTTAGTTAGAGAAGCGCATGGGGGAGGTTTAATGGGGCACTTTGGCATTTCTAAGACCTTAGGGGTATTGAGTGAACATTTTTATTGGCCTAAAATGCGGAGAGATATTGAGCGTTTGTGTGATAAATGCTTGATTTGTAAAAAGGCTAAATCTAAGGTTATGCCTCATGGGTTGTATACACCGTTGCCTGTACCTAGTGAGCCGTGGGTAGATGTATCAATGGATTTTATATTGGGTTTACCTAGGACTAGGCATGGTAGAGATTCCATCTTTGTAGTGGTTGATAGGTTCAGTAAGATGGCACACTTTATAACATGTCATAAAACTGATGATGCCACTAACATTGCTGACTTATTCTTTAGAGAAGTGGTACGACTCCATGGAATTCCACGGAGTATAGTTTCAGATCGTGATGTTAAATTCCTTAGTCACTTTTGGAAAGTTTTATGGGGTAAGTTAGGAACAAAACTTTTGTATTCTACTACTTGTCATCCCCAAACTGATGGACAAACTGAAGTGGTTAATAGGACTTTGACTCAGTTATTGCGTACTATTGTCTCTAAGAACTTGAAAACTTGGGAGGATTGTTTGTCTTTTGTTGAATTGCATATAATCGTAGCATTCATTCTTCCACATCTTATTCACCATTTGAAATTGTTTATGGTTTTCAACCACTAACTCCATTAGATTTGTTACCATTGCTTGTTGATGAGCATGCAGGGTTAGATGGAAAAAAGAAAGCTGATTTGGTGAAACACATACATGAGAAAGCAAGAGAGCACATACAACGAAAGAATGAACAATATGATTCTCATGCCAATATGAGAAGAAAACGTGTGGTATTTCAACGGAGTGGGTCCAAAGCTATTTCACTTGACCCAAGTCATACCAGAGTAACGCACCAGCAATCTTGAAGCCGAGTATATTTTTAACGGATCAAGCCGATTCAAGCCCGACACTAAATATTCGGCCAAGACAAGACTTATTGGACTTTATGACACATCAGTATGCCTTTATACATGAAATCCACGAATTTGGAGGACTTTTGGTGCAAGGAAACAACTTTAGACAAATTTGGAAAAGTTTTCCACATTTGTTGACTTTTATGATTTTGTGTTTTTACTTTAGACTTTTTTGGCAAAGTTATTTATTAAGTCTTTGTTTGTTATTGATTAAGTCTTTGTTTCTTTTGACTTTGTGTTTGTTATTAAATGTCTATTAAGGGCATGGCCATTTAATAGCCATTAGTTAGCAACTTAGAGTGTTTTACCTTTTTCACCTCAGAAAGTTGGCACAGGTTATCCCCGAGTGTTAGTTTCAGCACTTACTGAGAGAAGAGAATCAAATGGCAAATACATTGGCTACACTTGCAGCAACTTGGGATAATCCAGAAAAGTTAGTGATGAGACCGTTGATACTGACAACAGCAAGTAGACCTATTTATGAGATAGAAAGAATTCTGGAAGTTGAGGTCGACGACGGTAAACCTTGGTATTATGACATTCAGAGGTATCTGGAACATGGTGAACTCCCGGAAGGAGTAGGCAGAAAAGATAGAATAGCCATTCAGAAGTTAGCTTCCCAGTATGTGACATTGAAAGGGGAACTGTACAAGAGGCAAGCAAACGGTATTCAGTTGAAGTGTTTGAGAAAAGAAGAAGCTCAGCATGTAATGGAAGAAATGCACGCCGGGGTATGTGGTCCGCACATGAATGGGTTGAATCTGTCCCGCAAGATAGTGAGACAAGGTTTTTATTGGTAAACCATGGAAACAAACTGCGCGAAGATGGTAAAGCACTGTCATGATTGTCAAGCACATGGTAATTTGAATCACTTGCCGCACACAGAGTTGCATGGGTTGTCAGAGCCGTGGCCCTTTTCAGCATGGGGAATTGATATGATTGGGGAGATTTGACCGAATGCATCGAATGGGCATCGCTTCATAGTAGTGGCAGTAGATTACTTCTCGAAGTGGGTGGAAACCGAGTCATTCCGTAATGTTACAGCAAAACAGATGGCAAAGTTTATAGCTCGGAACCTCATTTGTCGGTATGGTATGTCGTATCATGTAGTGACAGACAATGGAGTTCAGTTTCAAGAAGAGACGAAGGCAATTCGTATCATGTAGTGACAGACAATAGAGTTCAGTTTCAAGAAGAGACGAAGGCAATATTACAGAGGTACGGGATAGGCCACCACAAGTCATCACCGTACAGGCCGCAGGCAAATGGGGCAGTTGAGGCAGCCAACAAGACTATAAAGACGATTTTGCAGCTTCAGTCTACCATATTTGGAGGGAGAGGAATGCTCGCACTCATGATATGCCTTTTCGGCCTGTTTCTACTATTCTTTATGATATTGTTTTTGATGTTCGGAATCGTGCTAGCTTTGTACGTAAGGCGAAACCATCTTATGACAATAAATGGCTTCACCTTTCATGGCATTTGCCCGTGGACATCTTCTGTTGATCTTTACTTGTAGCCTATAGGCTTTTCTTCTAGGAGGGCTTGTCCTCTCTAGTTTGTCTGGGGTATGCCCCTTTGCTCTTTGTATAGTTTTCTTTTGGTTATAATACTTACCTTATCCAAAAAAAAAAAAAAAGAACAGCAACATGGGCCACACCTTACTCTTTGGTCTATGGAATGGAAGCAGTATTGCCGGTAGAAGTGGAAATAGAGTCTATGAGGGTATTAACAGAGGCAGAATTACCGGAACAAGAATTGGCCGCACAGAGATTTGATCAGTTAGCACTATTAGATGAGAAGAGAATGAAGTCTTTGTATTACATGCAGTTGTATCAGGAGAGACTAGTCCAAGCATTCAACAAGAAAGTACGCCCCACCAAGATCAGAAAGGGAGATTTGGTACTTAAGCAATCAAGACCGTCGACGACAGATCCAAGAGGAAAGTTCAGACCTAACTGGGAAGGACCTTACATAGTGTAGAAGGTAATGGGAAATGGAGCAGTGAAGCTATCAGACTTGGAAGGGAACGAGTTCACCGAGCCGATCAACGTAGACATATTGAAACACTATTTTGCTTGAGGGAGAGAATACCGAGCAGTCACCAAGGAAATTGGCAGAAGACCCAACGGGATAAGAAAATCATTCATGCATACACGTAACATTGCATTCTCTTCGTGTTTGCTTTTGTTTTGTGTTCGCAGGTTCGAAGAAAGGAGAAAGCGGCAGAAATGAGCCAAACAGCGTCAGCGCAGATTCATTTTTGGGGATGAGTCCCTGGAGGCGAGGCCCACATCAACAGTTTTGGGGATGAGTCCTAGGGGGCGAGGCCCACATCAACAATATTTGGGGATAAGTCCCAGGGGGCGAGGCCCATATCAGCTTGAGAGCGAGGCCCACATCGTCAGCAGTTTTGGGATGCGTCCCAGGGTCGAGGTACCCCTGTTGACAGTTGCAGTTCCGGGATGCGTCCCAGGGTCGAGGGCCCACTGCATCATCAGTTGTAGTTCCGGGATGCGTCCCAGGGTCGAGGGCCAACTACATCATTTGTTCTAGGGCGAGGCCCTCATTTCCAGCGGTATCGGGATGCGTCCCAGGGTCGAGGTGCCCTCGTTGTCGTTTGCAGTTATTGGGATGCGTCCCAGGATCGAGGTCCACTGCAACACCAACTCAGCTCGCGGTAGCAGACGAGCCAGGTAAGTGAAAATGCATTGCATAACTATTTAGGATTGTTCAAAGTCACACACTGCATAAGTCCCATCAAAGTGTGGGCGACTGTAGGCATTGCATTTTTACATGTGAAACCCGATGATGAGTCTCAGTTGGAGGCACTACCTTTTTTAAGTTAAGGATATTGCGGGAAACAGACGTCGGAAGGGGAAATTCAGAATAAGTATGTCATCAAGTTCACTGTTTTCGTTCGTGATGCGTTCGTTACCACGTTCGAACGTCAAACAAATTGCGGGCGTTCGTGCAGCGTTCTAAG
The DNA here is from genome assembly GCA_019454045.1 of Zanthoxylum bungeanum. Classification (NCBI taxonomy): domain Eukaryota; kingdom Viridiplantae; phylum Streptophyta; class Magnoliopsida; order Sapindales; family Rutaceae; genus Zanthoxylum; species Zanthoxylum bungeanum. The sequence goes on along the minus strand of SKCR01008898.1, from coordinate 46,699 downwards.
AGGCATTCGAACGGTGTCGGTATTTCTGGTTTTGCTGCTAGGCCCACACGCCCAAGGCCCTTAAATTACACCCAAATTAAATCAAATATTAATTAAATTAAACATTGAATTAAATAAAATAATTAAACCATTTACCAATTAAATAAAACATAAAATATAATCATACCTAATTTAGATAAATCAAATATATTATCTTCATAACTAAACAAAATCATATACTAAATTAAAAAGATGTCATGCCTAATTAAATCACTCATAACCAATTTAAAGATATTGACTTCCTAATCTAAGCCAAATTTGTCCCCTCAATCAATCAAATCCTTTCCTTGTTTGACACCAAATCCAATCCCTTCCTTGTGAGACAATGAGAAGCCCTAGCCCTTCTCTATATAAACAACCCCTAACCAAGACATGCACTCCCTTAGCTCATACACATATAGTTCACGCCCATCACAAGAAGAAAACAAGCAAAGAATTTCCCATCACCTTCACACAATATCATTCACAGTAATAGCATAAAGAAGTAAAACAATTTCTCTCATATACCTCCTTCAATAACCGAAACAACCACCCCTCCTCCAAGTCCCTCCATAGCCGAATACACAGCCCCATACCACAACCTTAGGACACAAAAATACAGCCCAAAAACACCCAAAACAGTCCCTAAAATCCTTAAAACAGTAACATAAAAAATCTGCACTCATTATCCCTAAAATAATCACAAAAACTGCACTTACAACCTTTAGAAAACACCCAAAATAGTCCGTTGAAACGTCAAAACAGTGACCTGAACAGTGAGCAGAAAATACAGAGGAAACAGCAGCAAAACGGAGGCCGAACAGCAAGCAAAATAGCAAAACAGTGAGTTAAGACGCTAAACCAGTGAACCGGAGAAGTTGAGGAGCTTTACCCTTCCGATCTCCGTGAAACGTAAGTCCGAAAGTCGGCAAAAAAGGTTAGACCTGAGGGTATTTTCCACATTCATTTTTTGTTTTATTTATATTATTTATTGAATATTGTTCGCATGATTGTTATGTTGAAATGCATGTTGTGGCCCTTGAGTAGATAAATATGCATGTATTACGAAATATTGTATGTTGTGGCCATGGAATAAAATAAAAGATGTGTCAACTCTCGCGGTATATCGGATGGAAACCCGGACATAAATTTCATAGCCGATTCCGAATGGACGGTAGTATGATCTGTACTCGGGATACAACTCCACGTACCGATTGAGTAAACGGCACCTTCTTTTGTTTTATATTGCTTTGATTTATTTACTTTTCGTCATTTGAATTCCGCATGTTACTTGTTTATGCATGACGCAATCGAGTGCATGGGCTTAGTAAGTCGGATTAAAGGTCCCCTATTTGGAGGGGTTAAAATCCTTTACCACGATGCTTTGCCGCGCCGGTTGATGTGTGTTCGGTTGGATGTAAGATATGTTCAATCGGGCATACTAAGTTTGATATTATTGTCTTTATTTTTGTATGCATGACGCGATCGAGTGCATGGGCTTAGTAAGTCGGATTAAAGGTCCCCTATTTGGAGGGGTTAAAATCCTTTACCACGATGCTTTGCCGCGCCGGTTGATGTGTGTTCGTTTGGATGTAAGATATGTTCAATTGGGCATACTAAGTTTGAGGTTATTGTCTTTACTTTTGTATGCATGACGCGATCGAACGCATGGACTTAGTAAATCGGATTAAAGGTCCCCTATTTGGAGGGTTAAAATCCTTTACCACGATGCTTTGCCGCGCCGGTTGGTGTATATTCGATTGGATGTGAGATGAGTTCAATCAGATACGTGAGGTCCCACATTGTTGATTTGTTTGTCTATGAATGTGTTGCATGCATCAGGTCTGGTTCCGTTCGAACGCGTTCTCGAACACCACACGAACGTGAACCTTCTATTTACCGTTCGAACGCTTCCTCAAACGCTACGCGAACGCGCACGCATTTTCTTAGTGTTTCATGCATCAGGTCTTGCTCCGTTCGAACGCGTTCTCGAACGCTATACGAACGTGAACCTTCTGTTTACCGTTCGAACGCGTTCTCGAATGCTACGCGAATGCACACCCCCTGAACTGAGTTATTTTCATCAGATTTCGCACATAATTGTCCCTAGTAGCTATTCCTTCGTATGATGAACCTGATTGTTTCTATGCATTATGCAAGATTGTGTAGGTGTCGTTCATCTGTATTCCCCACATGTATGAGTATAATGTGTTTATTAACTGGTATGCTTGACGTACGTTAACCTTTATGTATGCAAATTGAGACATAGATTACATGCAAATAGGCTGTATGCAAATTCGGATATGTGTTACACGTAAATTTAGATGAACTTGTTGATGTATGCATGAGAACTTAGAAGCATGATACTCTTGGAAATAAATGTTACTTAAGCTTGATTAAATTATTACACAAATCCTTTCATTACAAGTGACATAAGTAAGGGACCATTCTGAACCCAACGGTTTGAGGTTTTCCCTTGCGAGGGGTGAGTGCGGCCTTAAATCTCATTTTTCCGGTTCACACTGGGTGGCGACTCCATTATTCTCCGGTTTAGTCCCCCGTGGCTACTCCGTACTCCCAACTAGGCCGCGAGCCTAGAACAACATGCGTCGCCCAGTTTCTGTGTCCCACAGTCTGGCGACTCCACTGGGGATAGAGAATCGGCCCCGAAATATTATCGTGTAATGTTTGGATTTATGTTCTAATTGACCGTGTCTATAGTGGATAAAATGGGGTTTAATCAAGGGCATTTTGAGGCTAGGTAATTGTTTGGTGTCTTTCTTCATTCACTACCTTCCTAGAAGGAAAAGCTGTGAATGCACCTATATGGCCATCTACTCGTAGCCTATTGTGATGGACTAATTTGGAGGACTCGTTGTTTATTCATGTCACCAAGCGATAAGAGCCTAAGAGGCTAGGGTACTTAAGAGAGCCTCGCTCCATCCTCCCTCTGGGGAATCTACAACGGGAAATCCATTTGACAGTCAGTCACACACCATAGCTCATTGGCACGTACCTTAGTGTATAAAAAAGGGTGCGCTCACTTGGTCGCTCGAACCCTTGATTGGGGAGACCTAGTTGTGGGCCACCCTTCGCCGGTGAGAGCCTTTGTCTACACTCTTGCGAACCCACCCGTAGATCGGGTTTGTATGGTTAAAGTAACAATTATTTCCTTGAATATGTGCTTGTGGATCATCCTCATTTGGATGCAGTTGGACTATTGTCAGAAATGCGGACTTGCTGGGGTGAGTTCGTATCTTATGACCATTAGGCCCAAAGCTTCTGAAATGTTGATGGCCATTCTGTAGAAATCATTGTTTTATGTTTGCATTATCTTTCTTTTGTGCTTGTGTTTGGGAACATCGTCGTTTGGATCCGTTTGGACCATTTTTCATGGGATATGGGCTTGTTGGGCCATTTAAACTGGGACAAGAACGTATTTTATGACGATTAGGCCAAAGGCTTCTAAGTGATTGATGGGCCACTTTGTGCTTGTGTTCGGAACATTACCATTTGGATTTAGTTGGGCTTCTTGCCATGAGATGTGAATTCGTTGGGCCATTTAAACTGGGACGAGTTCACTCCCATGACAGTTAGCCTAAAAGCTTCTAAAATGATAACGGGCCGATTTGTTTGAAAAATTTAGTTGGTTTAGTATGTTATATATATGTTACATGCATCTCGTGCACCTCATGCATACATATATCATTTTAACACCCTCCATGTCTTAGAAAGGCATCATAGATTCCTGTTGGGTTAGAAAAGAGGGAAGACTCACCAAAATACCGAGAACAGACATGAGTGAATCAGATATTGAGGTATCCCGTATGGATCGGTTGGAAAACAGTCTCACCAAGATTACTGAACAGTTGTAAGCCTTGACTACTACTGTGGCTGGCATGGCTGTGCCCCGTACTGGGAGAAATTCTGAGAATGTGCGGCGTGAGGAGCCTCTGAATGGGTTGGGGGATGATATCCCCACTTTTGATGATGATATGGCAGAGTATGCAGCAGGCAGAGTATCTGGGTCTCAGGCAGAGTTACAGAAACTTTGGGATCAGGTTGAGTCAGTTACCCGCAAGATGAGGGGTATGAATGAGGATTTGCTGGATTATGACACACTGACTTTCGAGGAACAGTTGCCGGCACAGTTCAAGATACCTAATATGGCTAAGTTTAACGGGAATGGGGATCCAAGGGTGCATCTCCGACAGTTTGTATCAGTCATGAGTTCAGTTGGCCTGTCTCAGCGCCAAGTGCAGAAGATGTCTGGAATGTCGCTCGAGGGAGCTCCCGTGGTGTGGTACCACAGTTTGGAGAAGAAAGTGAAGGAAGATTGGAGGGAGTTGGCTGATGCCTTCCTGAAGCAGTATGTCACTGACCTAGAGATCGATCTGTCACTTCGCGATCTGGAGAATGTTAAGCAGAAATCGGAGGAGAGTTTTAAGGAGTACGTGGACCGATGGAGGGGTCAGTTGTTGAAAATGCAGACTAGGCCCTCGGAGAAGGACCAGATTAAAATGATCATCAAGGGCACCAAGCCCTCCATCTATGGGAAGCTAAGGAGGATGACCTCCATGATTACTGATTTTCGGCAGTTGAGGGAAACTGTCATGGATATTGAGGAAGAAGAGGCCGAGAATAGAAAATTCAATGGTCTGAACAGGAGGCCCATTGGGGGAACATCGGGAACAAAACCCGTTTCTACTGAGATTGCCGCTATCCGGAACCGGAGATTTTCCAACTTGGGAAGACCCCTGTCAAAGGTGCTAGAGAAATTGAAGAGGCAAGGGCTCTTAAAACCCTTGGAAGCCAAACCATTACCCAATCCCCCACCATCACATTATAACCTAAGCCTTTACTGTCACTTTCACCAACAAAAGGGCCATGACACCGATAACTGCGCCCGACTCCGCCATGAAATCCAAGACCTGATAGACTCCAAGAAAATACGTGACCCAGAAACAGAACATCCTGACACACACAGAAACCCCTTACCCAACTATCGTGCCGTACCACCACCAGCCTATATGATCAATTCTGGCCTCCCAGAAGACCTTGTCCTAAAATCCTTTCACCCTCAAGCCTTTTGCCTGGGAATCTGGGATAGTACTAGTGAAGATGAGACTGAGCAGGGAAAAAACTTTTGGCTTGATTTCTCTAGCAGTGATGAGGAAGAAGTGAGGGGAATGACACGCAGCGGTCGTTTTTACAATGATATGGCAGAAAAGGGTAAGGAAGTTTTGACAGATGGTAGAGAAGTGGTTGAGACTGCAGAAAATACTGAGGGGGATATAGTGCTGAGCAATTGAGGAAGACAAGAGCACAAGTGAGTATCTGGGAACTGTTATGTGCATCTCGGGAGCATAGGCAGGCCATGGTTGAGGCCTTGAGCAAGATTGTGGTACCGGAAGACGCCAACCCTGCAATGTTTGTTGGGTCAGTTCAGAAAGAAGCTTTTCAGATATCTTTTTCTGAGGATGAACTCCCGACGGAAGGAAGAAATCATAATAGGCCTCTATTTATCAGGGCCGAGGTAAGGGGTAAGAGAACTTCATGTGTGATGGTGGATGACGGTTCGTCCATCAATGTGTGCCCGCTGAAAATTCTGGCAAGATTGGGTATGAAAGCAACAGACTTGGACCCCTCCAGCATGACTATTAAGGCTTATGATGACAGCAAAAGGGGAGTTGAGGGTACTTTTGTGGCTATGGTCAAGGTAGGCCTGATTGAAGATGAGGTTGAGTTCACGGTACTGGACATCCCAGCTACTTTCGCCTTATTGTTGGGAAGGCCTTGGTTTCACAAACTTGGGGGCGTGCCTTCCACTTTACATCAGATGATCAAGTTCCCGTATGAGGGAGAAGTTGTTACTATCCGGGCTGAGATAGATAATGCCGTGGCCGCCTTGGAGATACAACCTTTCACGAGGTTTTAGGTGTCAGCTACTTTTGAGGAGTGGGTGGATCATATGGTGGTTAGGATCATGAAAAAAATGAAGTTTGAGCCGGGTGAAGGTTCAAAATTGCCAGATTTCAGAGGACAGACTACTCGGAAGGGTTTGGGGTACAAATCTGATGAAGAAAAGCCGAAGGTCAAGAAAAAGGGGCTGAAACTGATGGAGTGTTTTGTGAAAGCTTCAGGATATCAAGGGGAGCCTGAACCTGTAGAAGTTAATGGAATTGTGGTACCTGGGTTTGAGATCTTCCAGGATATGTTGGGTAAGAAGCCGATAGTTGAAGAAATTATGAAGAAAGAAGAAGAGAATTGAGAGGAAGAACTGATGAAGTTGGAGAGCCTGACTCTAGGAAAGAACAAAAAGCCAAAGGAAAACCTGGTTGCAGAGGAAGAAATGCCTATAGATGATGAAGACATTTACCTTCCTGATTTGTTTGAATGTACTTCTGCATTATCCAATAATAAAGACATCTCTTTTGCTTACTTGCCTGAGTCATTTCCATTTACTCTGCACGAATTAAGCATATTTGATATCAGTTCGGCCAGAACTACTGCATTTAACCTTGGTACACCCGAGAGTCCCAAGGAAATTCTGATTGCAAGTGAAGTTACCTCCGAAGAGAGGGAGAAACTAGAAGAAGTGTTGGTCAGATATGCCAAAGTGTTTGCTTGGTCCTATGAGGACATGCCTGGGGTAGACAGAAACATTGCCCAGCACACAATACCAACTTATCCGAACATGAGGCCAATAAAACAGAAACTCCGACGGATGAGACCAGAATGGGCTGAGAAAGTCAGAGAGGAAGTTAAGAAACAGATAGATGTGGGGTTCCTGGAAGTAGTGAAGTATCCTGAGTGGTTGGCTAATATAGTGTCGTTGCCAAAGAAATACGGGAAGGTCAGAATGTGTGTAGACTACAGAGATCTCAACAAGGCTTGTCCGAAAGATGATTTTCCTCTGCCGCATATAGATGTTCTGGTTGATAGTGCGGCTTTATCTGCTATGTATTCATTTGCAGATGGGTTTTCAGGTTACAATCAGGTTCTCATGGCTGAGGAAAAAAAACACAAGACTGCATTTGTTACCGAGTGGGGTACTTACTGTTACAAGGTAATGTCGTTTGGGCTTAAGAATGCGGGAGCTACTTATCAGCGGATGGCCACTACACTTTTCCACGACTTGATGCACAAAGAAATTGAGGTGTATGTGGATGACATGATGGTGAAATCAGAGACAAGAGTTGGGCATATTCAAGCACTGGAAAGGTTCCTGCAGAGAGTTGACAGATACAACCTGCGGCTAGATCCCAAGAAATGTGTGTTTGGGGTGACATCAGGGAAATTGCTTGGTCATACAGTGGGAATGGGAGGAATAGAGGTAGACTCCGAAAAGATCAAAGCAATCACAGAAATGCCTTCACCAAAGACAGAAAAAGAAGTCAGAGCGTTCTTAGGGAAGATTCAATACATCAGTCGGTTCATTGCCAAGTTGACATCAGTATGTGAGCCTATCTTCAAACTGTTGAGAAAAGATCAGCCAGTGAGATGGAATGAACAGTGTCAGACAGCCTTCGACAAAATCAGAGAATACTTGGTAAAGCCTCCTGTATTGAAACCTCTGAGACCGGGCAGACCTTTGATATTGTATTTGGCTATAGAATCAGAAGCACTGGGGGCAATGATGGTACATGCAGATGAGATAGGGGTAGAACATGCAGTTTACTATATAAGTAAGAAGATGCTCTCGTATGAGGCTCGGTATCAAGAAGTAGAGAAGATATGTCTTGCCGTGGTATGGGCTTCCAGAAAGTTGCGACATTATTTCCAGTCTTACAAGATCCAGGTAGTGGCAAAGGAAAATCCTCTGAAATATCTTCATTCGGTGCCTTGACTAGTGGGAAAATTGGGCAGATGGTTGGTATTGCTGACAGAGTTTGACATTGAGTATCTCACCTCCAAAGTGATCAAATGGCGAGCAGTAGCAGAGTTTCTGGCATTGCAAACTGTTGAGGGGGATCAGTACAAGTTTGAATTTCCAGATGAAGAGATCCAAGCAATAACAGTTCAGAGATGGAAGATGTATTTTGACGGAGCAGTGAATTACAAGGGAGCCGGAATTGGGATCGTGATAGTGAACCCCGAGGGAGAGACTTTGCCTTTAGCCAAGAGGTTGACATTCAGAGGACTAATACATGGCCGAGTATGAAGCATGTGCTTTTGGTTTGACAGCCTTGATAGGCCTTGAAGGTCGGGAGTGTGGAAGTATTACGAAGATTTAAAGCTAGAATGAACACAAAATGCTCTCAACTTTCCCTTCCCTCTCGGCGATTCCCGTCTTTGATCGCCGTGTTTGTTTAAAAACCCTTTGTCCTTACAGATCGATGCTGGTCATCTACTAAACCGATTCACCCTAACCCTTTGCTTTTACAGATCGTCTTGTACCTTGATTTTTTTATAAACCCATTGTTTTACAGATCGGTTCTGGTCTTCTACTAAACTGATTAACCTCCTGCTTTACAGATCGTTTTTCTCCTTTCCCTTATTTACTTTGCTCTTACTGCTCTTTCTTCCACTTCTTCCCGTCTTTCCTTATGCCTCCATCTGGTCTTCCTGTCGTGGGGCCGCGCCTCCCTGGTTCTGGCCGCAAGGCTGTTAGGGTTGTCTCTTTGGCCACTAACGCCTCGCCTCCTGTGGATCTTGGCATTGGTTGTTTGAAGCATTCGACGGGTCGTGCGAGCTCACCTTCGGTCTTCTCTTCGGCGACGGCGTCAATGGCTAGTGTTAAGCCTTCTGTTTCTGAAGGTGGTCCTGTTGGCCGTTTGGGTTCTAGTCGGTCTGGACATGGCGTTCCGTCTGTCAGTGCTGCTTGTGTTTCTGGACATGGCGTTGTTGGTAGTTCTGTTGACTGTTTGGTCGATGGTGATGTGGGTTTGTTGAATGATGTGCGTTTGGGTTCTGGTCCTGGTGTTGATTGTGTCGTTGTTTGTGATCAGGGACATGGAGTTGTAGGTGGTCCTGCTGGTCGTTTGGATTCTAGTCAGTCTGGACATGGCGTACAATCTGAGTCAGTCAGCGTTGCTTGTGTTTCTGGACATGGCGTTGTAGGTAGTTCAGTTGGCAGTTTGGTCGCTGGTGATGTGGGCTTGTTGGTTGATGTTTGTTTGAGTTCTGACCCTGGCGTTGATAGGGGTTCTGTTAGTTGCGTTTCTGGATCTGGACCTGGTGTTGATGGGGGTTCGGTTGGCTATGGTGCTGCGGTTGGCTGTGATTCTGGACTGAGTATTGATGGGAAACTGGTTGGGGATGTTGGGATAGTTGTTGGTCAGGAGTCGAAGTCCTCGGCTGTGGCAGTTTTGATGGATACTGGGACTGTTTTGGGGCAGAATGCTGCCCAGTTGACAGGAGTAAGTGTGATTGGTGATGCTTTGGGTGTGAGTCAGGTTGCTGTGCCTGTTGTTTCTGAGGCTCCTGCAGTAGCAGAGGGGGGTAATCCTGGTTGTCCTAAGAGTTATGCTACTGCGTTGAACGGACCTAAAGGAGTTGATCCTTTTGATTCGTCAAGTTCTTCAACCGCTCTACATTATGTCCAACCAAATATTATTGATGGTAAGGTTATTGTGTGCCCCCCTGCTGAAGTTATTGAAGAAGGTAGTGTGTATTGGCGGAGTACATTAGTGGGTTACTTTGTGGGTAAAAGACTCCCTTTTCAAACTGTCAACTCTATTGCACACAAGTTATGGGGGAGAATAGGTTTACTAGAGGTTCTTACCTCCGATAATGGTTTCTTTTTGTTTAGATTTAATAGCCTTCAAGAGGCTAGTGTGGTGTTGGACGGAGCCCCTTGGCATATGGCTAATAGACCGTTGGTTCTCAAACTTTGGCATCCTGAATTATCTTTGACTAAGGAGGACCTGTTCAAGGTTCCGGTCTGGATTAGACTCTTTGATCTACCTATGACTTTATGGACGGCGAAAGGAATTAGTTGTATTGCTAGTGCTATTGGGAGACCGCTAAATGCTGACCATGTTACCATTTCCAGGAAAAGGCTCAGTTTCGCTCGTGTTTGTGTGGAGATTGATGCTAGGAACCCCATGGCCGAGGAGATTGTTTTCCAAAATCCTAATGGTACTAGGTTACCTATTAGGGTTGAGTTTGAATGGGTTCCTGTGAAATGTTCCACTTGTGAAGTTTTTGGCCATTCAGTGAATTCTTGCCCTAAAAAGGCTCCTAGTAAGGAGGTTAGTAAACCTTCTCAATCCCGGATTCCCAAGCCATCTATTCCGTCTATGGATAAAGTTGCTATGGTTGACACTACTAAGGATCAAGAGGGTGTCTGGATCCCGGTCACTAAGAAGAAGAAAGGCAAGGGAGCTTCTGTGTCCACTCCTGTTAGCTCGAGCGGTGATTTGGCTCAGGATGTTTACACTGACAGGACTCTTGTTTTTGGGGAGTGCTCTTCTAATGGGTTGGAATCGGCTCTGGTTTCTCCTCTTTTGCCTGTGGTTTCTTCTGAGACAGTTTCTGTGGAGACAGATGGTAATATTGTAGGTGAGTGTTCCCTTGCTTCTTCAATCATTGTTGAGGATCTTCCTAAGTCTGATTTAGCTGAGTGCTCGCCTTCTGTAGCTTTTGTTTCGCCTACCCCCATGGTTAACAATTTGGCTAACAAGGCCATTGACTCTCTGGATTTCAAGAAATTGGCTTATGGTAACAAAACTAGAAAGGGTTCTGGTGGTAAGAGGAGTCAGAAACGGCAGTCCCCTAGGGGGGGTCGTCGGCGATGATTTGTTTGGTTTGGCTCTACTCTTCTCTGTTTTTATGATTTTTGGTTGTTGGAACATTCGGGGTCTCAATGACCCTTTAAAACATGCTGAAATTAGGAGGTTTCTTTGTGATGAGAAGCTCTCGTTGTGTGGTTTAGTTGAAACCAAGGTTAAGGAGGTTAATTTTGTGAATGTATCTCGTGCGATTAATCCTTCATGGAAGTTTTTTTGCCATTCGGATGTTAGCCCGTTTGGTCGTATCTGGGTTTGTTGGAACCCTAGTGACATTGATGTTAATATTATTCACTCTTCAGCTCAAGTTATTCATTGTAGTGTGTCTCATATTTCTGGGATGTGGAATTGTGTAGTTTCGGTGGTTTATGGTGAGTGTGACTACGAGAAGCGTCGGGACTTTGGGCTGACCTGATTTCTACTGGTAGTGGTTTTTTTGATTCTCCGTGGCTTGTTTTGGGAGACTTCAATGCCATCCGCTCTCCGATTGAGCATTGTGGTGGGTCTGTGGCTTGGCCGGCTTGGAAAGATGATTTGGGCTGCTGTTTGGGTCAGGCTGGATTGGATGATCTTCAGTTCTCTGGTTGTCAGTTTACTTGGTTTAATAAGCAGATTCAGTCTCCTATTTGGCGTAAGTTGGACCGTGTTCTTGTTAATTCTTCTTGGGAGTGTCTCTTCCCGGGTTCTTCTGCCCGCTTTCTTCCCCCCCGGATTTCTGATCATTCTCCTATGGTTGTTAAGCTTGCAGAGCTCCCTAAGAGGAAAATCCCCTTTAAATTCTTTGATTTTTGGGCTGATCATCCTGATTTTCTCTCTGTTGTGGCTAGGGCGTGGGATATTGATGTTGATGGTACTCCTATGTTCCGTTTATGTTGTAAGTTGAAGAGTGTTAAGTTGGCCTTGAAGAAGTTTAATGTTGAGCATTTCTCTAAGATTCCGTGTCGAGTTTTGGAGATTAGGCAGGAGGTTGGATAGAGTGCAGTGTGCTTTACAGGACGACCCTAGTGACCCTGCTCTACTAGCTGAGGAAGCTAGCCTTTCGTTACGGTATGGTGACATGAGTCGGGCTGAGGAAGGCTTCAACAAACAGAAATCTCGTGTTCAGTGGCTTAACCTTGGGGATCAGAATACTAAATTCTTCTTTACTGCTATGAAGAGTTTTCACGGTCGCAGCAAAATTACTTCTATCTCTAAGGAGGATGGGACCCGTGTGGATGAAGATGTTTTGGTTAGAGATGAGTTTGTTTCTTTTTTTGAGACTCTTTTAGGTCCCCAGCAAGGTCAGCAGGATATTGATAGGGTGGCCCTTCATTCTGCCATTACTAGACATGTGACTGTCGAGCAGAGTGAGAATCTTTCCCGGGAGGTTTCAGATGAGGAGATTAAGGCTGTCCTTTTCGCGCTGAAGGACAATAAAGCTCCAGGCCCAGATGGGTTTAATTCGGGTTTCTTTAAGAAGTCTTGGAATATTGTTGGGAATGATGTTCTATGTGCTATTCACTCTTTCTTTTCTTCTGGGCGCCTCTTGAGGCAGGTTAATGCTACTTCTATTGCTCTGATTCCTAAGATTCCTAACCCTGCCCAGGTTAAGGATTATAGGCCTATTTCTTGTTGCAACACTATTTACAAGTGTATTGCTAAGCTTATTGCGAATAGGATCAAGGTTATCCTTCCTTCTGTGATCAGTCATAATCAATCTGCTTTTGTTGCGGGAAGGCGTATTAGCGACAATATTCTTTTATGTCAGGAATTGGTTCGGAATTATCACCGGACTGGCAGTTCTCCGAGATGTGCTCTTAAGATTGACCTGATGAAAGCTTATGACTCTGTTCGTTGGGATTTCTTGATTGAGGTTTTGCGGACTGTTGGTATTCCAGAGAGGATGGTGGGTTGGATTCAGGAATGTATGACTACTACTAGATTTTCTGTGTCTATTAATGGGGAGTTGCATGGTTTTTCTCTGGGGGTCGTGTGGTTTACGACAAGGTGATCCTTTGTCTCCTTATCTATTTGTTATGGCTATGGAAGTTCTGTCGGGTCTTCTTCGTAATATGGCTCTTAATCCGGGTTTCAAATTCCACTGGCGTTGTTCTAAGGACCGTCTTACTCATCTATGCTTTGCGGATGACCTTATGATTTTTTGTAAAGCAGATGCCCCCTCGGTTTCATTGATCAAGGATTGTCTCGGGCAGTTCAGTAGTTTATCAGGTTTGATCCCGAATCCAGCTAAAAGTCATTTCTTCTCTTCTGGTATCTCTTCTACTCTCCAGGGCCAACTGCGTCATGTTTTGGGGTTCCAAGCAGGGGTTCTTCCTGTGCGGTATTTAGGTGTCCCTTTGATCTCTACTAAACTTCGGGCCTCAGATTGTGCTTCTCTTGTGGATCGTATTGTTTTGCGTGCTAAGAGTTGGAGTAGTAAATTTCTCTCTTATGCGGGTCGGCTTCAGCTTATTAAGTCGGTTTTGTTCTCCATTCAAGTTTACTGGTCTTCCTTGTTTATTCTTCCTAAGTCTGTTATTAGGAAGGTGGAGACGATTCTGCGTTCTTTCCTTTGGAAGGGTAGTGCACTCACCTCTTCTGGGGCGAGAGTGGCTTGGAGTAGAGTTTGTTTACCTCTTAAGGAGGGTGGGCTGGGGATTAAGAGTTTGGATACTTGGAATAGAGCGGCTATTGTTAAGCACATTTGGTTTCTTTGTTCTAGCCAGGTCTCTTCTTGGACGAATTGGGTTCACTCTTATTTGTTGAGGGGGAGAAGTTTTTGGGAGGTCCCATGTCCTTCTGATTGCTCTTGGAGTTGGCGTAAGATCTTGGAGCTCCGTTCTTGGTCCCGGCGGCGGATGAGAGTTAGGATTGGGAATGGTGAGAAGACTTTATTGTGGTTTGATTTTTGGCATCCTTGGGCCCGATTGTGGACACGTTGGGTGAGAGAGTGATTTATGACTCTGGCTTGGATAGGATGGCTACAGTTGCTTCCATTATCTCTGATTCTGCTTGGCGTTGGCCCCCTTCTAGGTCTGCTGCCCTTGTTGACTTGGCTCAGTCCCATCTTCCGTCTCCTTCTAGTTTGAGGGAGGACGTGCTGGTTTGGGAGGATGATAAGAGTGGGAGATTTTCTGTGGATAGTGCTTGGAATGCCATGCGTACTAGGGGAAACTTGTTGCATTGGTCTCGAGTTGTTTGGTTCCGGAAGGCTATTCCCCGTCATTCCTTCTTACTTTGGATGTCTATTCAGGGAGGCCTTTGTACCCAGGATAGTTTGATGAGGTTTGGTATTTCTGCTTGCTCCCGTTGTATTCTTTGTGGTTGTTCAAGTGAGGACATTGATCATCTTTTCTTCCAGTGCATCTTCTCTTCGAGGGTCTGGTCGTCTGTGCTGGCTTTGTGTGGGTTAGATTGGAGTCGTCGGGATTGGCGACAGACTGTTGAGTGGTTATGTCAGTTCACTGATGCCTCTTTATGTCACCTTCTGGTTCGTCTGTCTTTTGCAGCTTCAGTCTACCATATTTGGAGGGAGAGGAATGCTCGCACTCATGATATGCCTTTTCGGCCTGTTTCTACTCTTCTTTATGATATTGTTTTTGATGTTCGGAATCGTGCTAGCTTTGTACGTAAGGTGAAACCATCTTATGACAATAAATGGCTTCACCTTTCATGGCACTTGCCCGTTGATATCTTCTGTTGATCTTTGCTTGTAGCCTATAGGCTTTTCTTCTAGGAGGGCTTGTCCTCTCTAGTTTGCCTGGGGTATGCCCCTTTGCTCTTTGTATAGTTTTCTTTTGGTTATAATACTTACCTTATCCAAAAAAAAAAAGTCTACGAAGATTCTATGTTGGTAGTCCAGCAGATGAGAGGAGAATGGGAATTGAAAGAAGAACGGTTGAAACCTTACTTTTTTCACCTCAGAAAGTTGGCACAGGTTATCCCCGAGTGTAAGTTTCAGCACTTACCGAGAGAAGAGAATCAAATGGCAGATGCATTGGCTACACTTGCAGCAACTTGGGATAATCCAGAAAAGTTAGTGATGAGACCGTTGATACTGACAACAGCAAGTAGACCTATTTATGAGATAGAAAGAATTCTGGAAGTTGAGGTCGACGATGGTAAACCTTGGTATTATGACATTCAGAGGTATCTGGAACATGGTGAACTCCCGGAAGGAGTAGGCAGAAAAGATAGAATAGCCATTCAGAAGTTAGCTTCCCAGTATGTGACATTGAAAGGGGAACTGTACAAGAGGCAAGCAAACGGTATTCAGTTGAAGTGTTTGAGAAAAGAAGAAGCTCAGCATGTAATGGAAGAAATGCACGCCGGGGTATGTGGTCCGCACATGAACGGGTTGAATATGTCCCGCAAGATAGTGAGACAAGGTTTTTATTGGTCAACCATGGAAACAGACTGCGCGAAGATGGTAAAGCACTGTCATGATTGTCAAGCATATGGTAATTTGAATCACTTGCCGCACACAGAGTTGCACGGGTTGTCAGGGCCGTGGCCCTTTTCAGCATGGGGAATTGATATGATTGGGGAGATTCGACCGAATGCATTGAATGGGCATCGCTTCATAGTAGTGGCAGTAGATTACTTCTCGAATTGGGTGGAAACCGAGTCATTCCGCAATGTTACAGCAAAACAGATGGCAAAGTTTATAGCTCGGAACCTCATTTGTCGGTATGGTATGCCGCATCATGTAGTGACAGACAACGAAGTTCAGTTTCAATGAGAGACGAAGGCAATATTACAAAGGTACGGGATAGGCCACCACAAGTCATCACCGTACAGGCCGCAGGCAAATGGGGCAGTTGAGGCATCCAACAAGACTATAAAGACGATTTTAGCCAAGATGACAGAGAACTGCAGAGATTGGGCCGAGAAACTACCATATGCTTTGTGGGGGTACAGAACATCAGTAAGAACAGCAACATGGGCCACACCTTACTCTTTGGTCTATGGAATGGAAGCAGTATTGCCGGTAGAAGTGGAAATACAGTCTATGAGGGTATTAGCAGAGGCAGAATTACCGGAACAAGAATGGGCCGCACAGAGATTTGATCAGTTAGCACTATTAGATGAGAAGAGAACGAAGTCTTTGTATCACATACAGTTGTATCAGAAGAGACTAGTCCGAGCATTCAACAAGAAAGTACGCCCCACCAAGATCAGAAAGAGAGATTTGGTACTTAAGCAATCAAGACCGTCGACGACATATCCAAGAGGAAAGTTCAGACCTAACTGGGAAGGACTGACAAGAACTCACTTGGGTTGGAAACCAAGCAAACCCCAAGCATCTTTCTCAAAACCCCAAGAACTTTGAATACTGATTTTGTAGGAACAAAACCCAACCAAGATCAGCCCCTAACCAACATGAAACTCACGTCCATGATAACCACAAGCATGAAATCAGATTGTATTTTGCTAGCAATGGAGACGCCACTAAGTTGCCAAGCTTAGATAAGTCAATTTGAACTTGAAAAGGGGAATCCCTCCCTCAACAAGGTTTTGGCCATAGCCAAGGAAAGCTCAAGCTTTTCTCTCTTTCAAAATTCTGTATATTACGTTGGTTTTTTTCCAAAATACAAAGAAGAGTCATATAATAAGGGTTACAAAAGAGTAAAAAGGCTAAAATGACCCTAGAGCTAAAATTACCAAAAGCCCTAAGTCAAGCACCTCAACCACGACCATTAAGGTCCTTTTGCACCTAAATAAACTTAAAACAAAGATTAGAAGCTAATCTCACTTAAGCTAATTAAGGTGCTTACATGCTATATTAAATTGACGTGCTTCCGGCTAAGTACAAATCTAAGCATAATTAAGCATAATGGCATAGTCAACCATGCTAATTACATCATAAATAAAGTCAAAATGTCGAGCACAAATGACAAAAATGCCCCCATTTGGCCGAAATCAACATAGTCCAAAATGGGTGAAATCGGGTCAAAAAGGTGCTGGTGCTGGTGCTGAAGCTGCTCTGTTATGCTTCAGTCTAAGCTGATCTGGGTCAAATGGAATAGCTTGGGGACCTCTCTGGTTATGCCCATATGTGTCTCTGGTGTGCACTTGACTTGGTTGCTGCAACTGGTCACATAGCTCTGAGCTAGTCCCGCAAAGGCCTCTCTGATCTTCTGTGCTCTTTGGCGTTTGATTGGACCTGTTTGCAACTGCATGGGTTCCTCCAAGTTGTTAGCTGCATCCTGTAATGTCTCTAGTGTGGTTGGACTCATGTCATTCCCTCCTTGTTGAAAAGGATTCTACCTCGAATCTGAACCTGCATTAAAAATAAAATAAGTCAGAAACATTAAACATTGCAGGAACGCCAAACTCACCAGGAAGATCAAGCTTGTAAGTATTGTCATTGATCCGCTCCAAGACTTGAAATGGACCATCTCCTCTTGGTTGCAACTTGGATCTTTTCCTCTTGCATATAAAGCCACACCCAATTGCCGGGGTCAAACTGAATGCGTTGGAAACCTATTATTCTCACCAACTCTGCCTTTCTCTTATCATTCATACTCCCAAGCTTAATAACAATCAAAGATAATAAATCCATATGAGTTAAAGAATTAGAATCATAATCAATCTCATAAGGCAAGTAAAAACTAGAAGGATGAATGCATCTATTATATGCAAACTCTGGCCCCGCTATTGCGTATGTGATCTTCTTAGCTCTTTGGCGTGTGATTGGGCCTATTGGCAATTGCAAAGGCTCTAATGTTCCTTGGGTGATTGCATTCATGTCAAATGTTGTCCCTTGGATCATGTCATTCTCCCTCTCTTGAAATGTATTCGTCCTCGAATCCGAACCCGGATCATAGATAGTTATGACAAAATCAATTGGACGATGATATTGAAATATAAAAGAATCATACTTGACCACTTGTACCTGCGATGAAAAAGCATAAACAATAGGGAAAATGTTATGGAAAAACTTTACTACCACATATACTTTCTTTTCACCAGCTCTCACACCTTCATCATCACTCATGGCCACTATCTGAACCATACTTGCAAAGACCTCCTCACACACCTGCTCAGCTTCACTATGTTTTTCAACCTCAAAGCACACTACCTCACAAGTGTTTACTCCCTCAATGCTCACGGTCTCACAAGCATTTTCACTCATCGTGTCACTTATAACACAATTCACAACATTCAAGGCCTCACAAGTGTTTTCATTCGCTATGCACTCAACATCACAAGTGCTTCTCACTTCATTACACACAACTTCAATAGCTTTTGGTTGTTGAGTACTCTCTTCATTCACTGCATATTAGTTACCTTCCAAGTATTTTTCCATTTCTCATAAGATCTTCTATAATCACTCATAATATCTTGGATATCACTTTTGAAAGTATCAAAAACCTCGATCTTATCATCAATGGTTAAACTTGGACCTGCCATCTCAACACTAAACAAACAGATTAGAAATAATAAAAAGTAAAACAAATATGTAAATCCTCACAATCTCACGTGCATACACTCGAATGATATCACTCCATCATGTTTGCACTCTATTGGTTTTTACCCGATATTGTGCTCACAATCACTTCCTTTTTACCACTCTTGAGTTCTTCCTCAATTCAATTACAAATCAACTCAATTCCCAGTATGGTCAACTAAGGTGTAGTCCACAAGCTAACAGAAACACAATGTATATATAGAGCATGTGGAATAAAGCAAATAAGATAAGTAATCACGAAGACTCAATCGAAAGAAACCTATAGCTAGAGTGCTCAGAATAAGAAAGAATGACGAGTTAGCTAAATGCAATAAATAAGCAAGCAAGCAATCAATGTGTCACTGAAGTAATCTTGTGGTCACTCGCTATAGTGTTTGAGCTCACCTTTCTTTTCTTCTCACACACACTCACAAGTGTTTACACTCCAATGAAACACAATGAAGCACAAAGGATTTCAATTCGACTATAACACAAATATAGTCTTTCAAGCTCAAACCAAAACAAACCAAATCAAATATCAATGTAACTCATGTAAAGCAATCCAATCAACTTGCAAATGGTCTAATCAAGCTAAGCACAATGCGACCAATTCTCTTTCTTTCTTTTTTTTTCAAAACAAGTAGGTGACTCAGCTGCTTACGTAAGTAGCTGACAAGTAGGTCAATTAAGCATGTCAATTCAGCAATGGTAAGTTACAAACCAACTAAACACTTTTTCCAACTAACTTGGTGATGCAGCAGCTTGCCTCTTCAAACACCTCTCAAATGCAATGATGGCTACTCAAATTTCCATTCAAGCTCATGAGTGCTTCCATTTTCAATGTCATTTTTTTTTTGGATAAGGTAAGTATTATAACCAAAAGAAAACTATACAAAGAGCAAAGGGGCATACCCCAGACAACTAGAGAGGACAAGCCCTCCTAGAAGAAAAGCCTATAGGCTACAAGTAAAGATCAACAGAAGATGTCCACGGGCAAGTGCCATGAAAGGTGAAGCCATTTATTGTCATAAGATGGTTTCGCCTTACGTACAAAGCTAGCACGATTCCGAACATCAAAAACAATATCATAAAGAATAGTAGAAACAGGCCGAAAAGGCATATCATGAGTGCGAGCATTCCTCTCCCTCCAAATATGGTAGACTGAAGCTGCAAAAGACAGACGAACCAGAAGGTGACGTAAAGAGGCATCAGTGAACTGACATAACCACTCAACAGTCTGTCGCCAATCCCGACGACTCCAATCTAACCCACACAAAGCCAGCACAGACTAATGATTTTCAATGTCATGCTAATGATTTCAACACAAATCCAATGTCAAGCTAATGATGGGTCACGCAAATCAGCAAGCACACTTGTTAATTCATGCTTCAACATAAGCACATCAAGCATCTTACTCACGGCAATATGTGTAACAAAGCAACCAGACTTGTCTCACAAAGTTAACACACAAGCATAAGTAAACTTCAAGAGTAAGTCACGACCTCATCAATCCATAAGCATTTCATTTGTTTCAACCCTCATTCACTCACATGCCTCACCACAACACTCAAAACACATTGTTTTCCTCACACTTCACAAGATTGCAACAACTTCACAAGATTGCAAACAAGCTAGTTCACGCAAATGCTAGGAGTAATGGAGTGCAATCTGATTTTCTCAAAGTAGATATGAACAATACCTATTGAAAAAAAGCTAAGTGACATGCATATGGCAAGAACAAAGCAAGGGTGGTGATGGTTCTTCCTTGGCCGAATCTGACCTGATGCATTTCGTTTTTCTTTTTTTTTTTTGATTTTTGAAACTAATAACTTAATAACAATGTTAAACACGTCCTAGTAACTTACAATTAACAACTAAACACTTGATTCAAGCAAAGAACACAACAGCCCCAATTTTGACCTAAGTAGCCAAAGCTTAACTCAAAGAAATACTCATGATCAATCAAAAAACACTCATGGCAGAATGTTATTCATGATATTTTGATCACAAATCAACAAGAATCAGCAAGAAACAACAAGATCCAACAATGGCCGAATCAAGGTGGAAGTAAAACCTTGATGCCGAAATTAAATCAACAAGATCCAACAATGGCTGGTGCTGGTGCTGAAGATGCTCTGCTATACTTCAGTCTAAGCTGATCTGGGTCAAATGGAATAGCTTGGGGACCTCTCTGGTTATGCCCATATGTGTCTCTGGTGTGCACTTGACTTGGTTGCTGCAACTGGTCACATAGCTCTGAGCTAGTCCCGCAAAGGCCTCTCTGATCTTCTTTGCTCTTTGGCCTGTGATTGGACCTGTTTGCAACTGCATGGGTTCCTCCAAGTTGTTAGCTACATCCTGTAATGTCTCTGGTGTGGTTGGACTCATGTCATTCCCTCCTTGTTGAAAAGGATTCGACCTCGAATCTGAACCTGCATTAAAAATAAAATAAGTCAGAAACATTAAACATTGCAGGAACGCCAAACTCACCAGGAAGATCAAGCTTGTTTTGTGTTCGCAGGTTCGAAGATAGGAGAAAGCGGCAGAAATGAGCCAAAGAGCGTCAGTGCAGTTTCAGTTTTGGGGATGAGTCCCTGGAGGCGAGGCCCACATCAACAGTTTTGGGAATGAGTCCCAGGGGGCGAGGCCCACATCGTCAGTAGTTTTGGGATGCGTCCCAGGGTCGAGGTACCCCTGTTGACAGTTGCAGTTCCGGGATGCGTCCCAGGGTCGAGAGCCCACTGCATCATCAGTTGTAGTTCCGGGATGCGTCCCAGGGTCGAGGGCCAACTACATCATTTGTTCTAGGGCGAGGCCCTCATTTCCAGCGGTATCGAGATGCGTCCCAGGGTCGAGGTGCCCCCGTTGTCAGTTGCAGTTATTGGGATGCGTCCCAGGATCGAGGTCCACTGCAACACCAACTCAGCTCGCGGCAGCAGACGAGCCAGGTAAGTGAAAATGCATTGCATAACTTTGATAGGATTGTTCAAAGTCACACACTGCACAAGTCCCATCAAAGTAAGGGCGACTGTAGGCATTGCATTTTTGCATGTGAACTCGATGATGAGTCTCAATTAGAGGCACTACCTTTTTTAAGTTATGGATATTGCGGGAAACGGACGTCGGAAGGGGAAATTCGGAATAAGTATGTCATCAAGTTCACCGTTTTCGTTCGTGTTGCGTTCTTTACCACGTTCGAACGTCAAACAGATTGCGAGCGTTCGTGCAGCGTTCTAAGAGGCGTTCGAACGGTGTCGGTATTTCTGGTTTTGCTGCTAGGCCCACACGCCCAAGGCCCTTAAATTACACCCAAATTAAATCAAATATTAATTAAATTAAACATTGAATTAAATAAAATAATTAAACCATTTACCAATTAAATAAAACATAAAATATAATCATACCTAATTTAGATAATCAATATATTAATTTCCTAACTAACAAAATCATATACTAATTAAAAAGATGTCATGCCGAATTAAATCACTCATAACCAATTTAAAGATATTGACATCCTAATCTAAGCCAAATTTGTCCCCCCAATCAATCAAATTCTTTCCTTGTTTGACACCAAATCCAATCCCTTCCTTGTAAGACAATGAGAAGCCCTAACCCTTCTCTATATAAACAACCCCTAACCAAGACATGCACTCCCCTAGCTCATACACATATAGTTCACACCCATCACAAGAAGAAAACAAGCAAAGAATTTCCCATCACCTTCACACAATATCATTCACAGTAATAGCATAAAGAAGTAAAACAATTTCTCTCCTATACCTCCTTCAATAACCGAAACAACCACCCCTCCTCCAAGTCCCTCCATAGCCGAATACACAGCCCCATACCACAGCCTTAGGAGACGAAAATACAGCCCAAAAACACCTAAAACAGTCCCTAAAATCCTTAAAATAGTAACATAAAAAAACTGCACTCATAATCCCTAAAATAATCACAAAAACTGCAATTAAAACCTTTAGAAAACACCCAAAACAGTCTGTTGAAACGTCAAAACAGTGACCTGAACAGTGAGCAGAAAATACAGAGGAAACAGCAGCAAAACGGAGGCCGAACAACAAGCAAAATAGAAAAACAGTGAGCTAAGATGCTAAACCAGTGAACCGGAGAAGTTGAGGAGCTTTACCCTTCCGATCTCCGTGAAACGCAAGTCCGAAAGTTGGCAAAAAAGGTTAGACCTGAGGGTATTTTCCACATTCGTTTTCTGTTTTATTTCTATTATTTATTGAATATTGTTCGCATGATTGTTATGTTGAAATGCATGTTGTGGCCCTTGAGTAGATAAATATGCATGTATTATGAAATATTGTATGTTGTGGCCTTGGAATAAAATGAAAGATATGTCAACTCTCGCGGTATATCGGATGGAAACCAGGACATAAATTTCATAGCCGATTCCAATTGGACGGTAGTATGATCTGTACTCGGGATACAACTCCACGTACCGCTTGAGTAAACGACACCTTCTTTTGTTTTATATTGCTTTGATTTATTTACTTTTCGTCATTTGAATTCCGCATGTTACTTGTTTATGCATGACGCAATCGAGTGCATGGGCTTAGTAAGTCGGATTAAAGGTCCCCTATTTAGAGGGGTTAAAATCCTTTACCACGATGCTTTGCCGCGCCGGTTGATGTGTGTTCGATTGGATGTAAGATATGTTCTATCGGGCATACTGAGTTTGAGGTTATTGTCTTTAGTTTTGTATGCATGACGCGATCGAACGCATGGGCTTAGTAAGTCGGATTAAAGGTCCCCTATTTGGAGGGGTTAAAATCCTTTACCACGATGCTTTGCCGCGCCGGTTGGTGTATATTCGATTGGATGTGAGATGAGTTCAATCAGATACGTGAGGTCCCACATTGTGGATTTGTTTGTCTATGAATGTGTTGCATGTATCAGGTCTGGTTCCGTTTGAACGCGTTCTCGAACGCCACACGAACGTGAACCTTCTGTTTACCGTTCGAACGCATCCTTGAATGCTACGCGAACGCGCACGCATTTTCTTAGTGTTTCATGCATCAGGTCTGGTTCCGTATTAACGCGTTCTCGAACGCCACACGAACGTGAACCTTCTGTTTTCCGTTCGAACGCATTATCAAACGCTACGCGAACGCGCACGCATCTTCTTAGTGTTTCATGCATCAGGTCTGGCTCCGTTCGAACGCGTTCTTGAGCGCTATACGAATGCGAACCTTCTGTTTACCGTTCGAACGCGTTCTCGAATGCTACGCGAATGCACACCCCCTGAACTGAGTTATTTTCATCAGATTTCGCACATAATTGTCCCTATTAGCTATTCCTTCGTATGATGAACCTAATTGTTTCTATGCATTATGCAAGATTGTGTAGGTGTCGTTCATCTGTATTCCCCACATGTATGAGTATAATGTGTTTATTAACTGGTCTGCTTGACGTACGTTAACCTTTATGTATGCAAATTGAGACATAGATTACATGCAAATAGGTTGTATGCAAATTCGGATATGTGTTACACGTAAATTTAGATGAACTTGTTGATGTATGCATGAGAACTTAGAAGCATGATACTCTTGGAAATAAATGTTACTTAAGCTTGATTAAATTATTACACAAATCCTTTCATTATTCTCCAGTTTAGTCCCCCGTGGCTACTCCGTACTCCCAACTAGGCCGCGAGCCTAGAACAGCATGCGTCGCCCAGTTTCTGTGTCCCACACACATTTCATGCATGTTTGCTTCTTTGATCATTTCTTTTGCACTACGTGATTAATCATATCATTTCATTATATACGCTTAGACAATTATCATCTATTTATATTTCCGCTTTTATATGTTTAATGTGTTCATGAGATTGTGTGCTTGCCTTTATTTCACTTACTTGTATGCATGCAAACTTAGATATAGGTGGTATGCCAATTTAGACATAGGTTATTTTTGTGTATGTATGTTGCGTAGATTCGGTTATATTATTG
Organism: Zanthoxylum bungeanum; assembly: GCA_019454045.1. NCBI lineage: Eukaryota > Viridiplantae > Streptophyta > Magnoliopsida > Sapindales > Rutaceae > Zanthoxylum > Zanthoxylum bungeanum. The sequence goes on along the minus strand of SKCR01008898.1, from coordinate 22,544 downwards.
CACAAATTTGTTCATTACAAGTGGCATAAGTAAGGGACCATTCTGAACCCAACGGTTTGAGGTATTCCCTTACGAGGGGTGAGTGCAGCCTCAAATCATTTCCAGTTCACACTGGGTGGCGACTCCATTTTATTTCTCCGGTTTAGTCCCCCGCGGCTACTCCGTACTCCCGACCGGGCCGCGAGCCTGGAACAGCGTCGCCGATTTCTGTGTCCTACATTATTCTGTTTGTTTAGTGTTGAGATGGCAGGTCCAAGTTTAACCATTGATGATAAGATCGAGGTTGTGGATACTTTCAAAAATGATATCCAAGCTATTATGAGTGATTATAGAATATCTTATGAGAAATGGAAAAAGACTTGGAAGGTAAATAATATGCAGTGAATGAAGAGAGTACTCAACAACCAAAAGCTATTGAAGTTGTGTGTAATGAAGTGAGAAGCACTTGTGATGTTGAGTGCATAGCGAATGAAAACACTTGTGAGGCCTTGAATGTTGTGAATTGTGTTATAAGTGACATGGTGAGTGAAAATGCTTGTGAGACCGTGAGCATTGAGGGAGTAAACACTTGTGAGGTAGTGTGTTTTGAGGTTGAAAAACATAGTGAAGCTGAGCAGGTGTGTGAGGAGGTCTTTGTAAGTATGGTTGAGATAGTGGCCATGAGTGATGATGAAGCTGTGCGAGCTGGTGAAAAGAAAGTAGATGTGGTAGTGAAGTTTTTCCGTAATATTTTCTCTATTATTTATGCTTTTTCATCGCAGGTACAAGTGGTCAAGTATGATTCTTTTATATTTCAATATCATCATCCAATTGATTTTGTCATAACTATCTATGATCCGGGTTCGGATTCGAGGACGAATCTATTTCAAGAGAGGGAGAATGACATGATCCAAGGGACAATATTTGACATGAATGCAGTCACCCAAGGAACATCAGAGCCTTTGCAATTGCCAACAGGCTCAATCACACGCCAAAGAGCTAAGAATAACACAGACAACAACGTAATATACAACATTTTGAAAGAGAGAAAAGCTTGAGCTTTCCATGGCTATGGTCGAAACCTTGTTGAGGGAGGGATTCCCCTTTTCAAGTTCAAATTGACTTATCTAAGGTTGGCAACTTAGTGGCGTCTCCATTGCTAGCAAAATACAATCTGATTTCATGCTTGTGGTTATCATGGACGTGAGTTTCATGGTGGTTAGGGGCTGATCTTGGTTGGGTTTTGTTCCTACAAAATCAGTATTTAAAGTTCTTGGGGTTTTGAGAAAGATGCTTGGGGGTTTGCTTGGTTTCCAACCCAAGTGAGTTCTTGTCACATAGACAAGCAGCATAAGCCAGAATAGTTGAAGTCATAATGAGTTGAGCTAGTCTAGAGGTTATTATTAAGTTAAGGAGCCATTAAAAGGGTAAAGACTTAGAATTATCAAGAAATCATGAGGATCGATTAAAGTGAAATACTTATCAAGGGACCCACAGTAATGAGAAGGAGGAATTAGATAAAGAATGGTATTCGAACCCAAGGTTTAGTAAAAAGATACCGTAAGCAATCAAAGATGAGATAGTTTCCAGGGAAAGAAGGATATAAGGAAATTCAAGGAACTAAGATGAGAAGGGAAAGGTTAGGTAAAAAGGCAATAACTGACTTGGAGATTTAGTAAAAGATATCCTAGACATTCGAGGCTGAAAGAGAACTTTCAGAAGAATAGAGAAGTAATAAGTTCAAGAAACTGAGAAAAGAAAGAAACTTAAGCAGTAAGATAAGTTTATTAAAGAGGAATAACAAGAGAGTGTAGCAACACTCAGAGAGAGAAAGTAAAGACTTTAAAAGGCCAGACAACAGAGATAAGACAAGAAAAAGCTCAGAGGCAGTACGAGGAAGTTTTTAGAAAACGCGATCTTAGAAGAACTTTTCAAAAGAGATAGTGAGTTCGATAATTGTACATAATCAAAAGTAAAGTGGAAGAGACAACCAGTCGGTTTTAGTAGTAGTACCCTAATGTAGGAAATGTTACCATACATATATGCCCGAGAGTTCTAGGTTTGTAATTCAGCCGTATGTGCAACTAGATCACCATAGCAGAACGGTTACAGAACAAGGTCCCACCCTCCCAACCCTCGTCGGATAACTATCATAGAAACAAATCTTCAAAGTTACTTAAGGATGTTCTCAGGAATAAGTAAAAGTATAGTAAAAGAAGATTAGAAGCATAAGACTTTCAGATTCAGATTAAGAATGAAATAAAGTAAGTGATGGTTCCGAATAAAAGAGTTGAGAAAGAAGTTGATAAGATGGAGTAGTGCAGAAATAAAGTAGTAGTAAAGTAACAGTTGAGATTTTAAGAAACCAAGGTTTGATGAATAGTAAGTATGTAGAGGAAGAGGATATTTCTCAGAAGAGAAGACGAAGACATAGGCCACAGAAGTTCTTAGCGTAGCATAAGACCAAACAGAAGACAAGAAGGGTGTTAAGGAAAAAGATTAGAAGCAAAGCTATGGAGGTTCAGTGATAGTAGTAGAAGAATACATAGTAAGAAAAAGATCCATTACGTGTTAGTTCCTGTTAAGCACGTTAAGTACCCAGCCCCAGACTTAGTTGACCAAACCACAATGGGTTTGGGACGGCCTAAGCCACGAGTATGGGTGGTTTGGTAGATGTGTGACAAGAAACCCACTTGGATTCGAAATCCAAGCAAACCCCAAGCAACGGACAGAACCCCAAGAACCGCGAATATGATTTTTTTAGAAACAAAACCCTTCCAAGGCCACAAAGAAGACCCACAAAGAACTTGCCCTTGAGAACCTTTAAGATGAATCCTTGTAGTGTTTTGCTAGCAATGGATACGCCACTAAGTTTGCCAAAACTTAGATAAGTCGATTCAAACTTGAAAAGGGGAATCCCTCCCTTACAATAATTCGGCCATAGCCAAAGCTTTAAGCTTTTTGAGTTTACAAATTCGTTGGTTGCCTTCAAATGAAGAAGAAAGTAAGTTTAAATAGTGTTACAAAAGAACCCTAAACCTAAAGGCAAAAAGACAATAATGCCCCTAAAAACGAAATTACACAAATATCAAGTCTTTAAGTCTTTAAAAGCCTAAAAAGCTTTATTCTAAACTGATTTGGGCCAAGTGAAATGGCTTTGGGCCCTTTCCATCGAAGCCCACATGCGCCTCTATTTGTTGGTTGCAGCTGGCCATAAAACTCTGAACTAATCCCGCCATTGCTTCTCTGAGTCTTTTGGTCCTCTGCCTCGTAATTGGCCCTTCTGGTACTTGTAATGCGTCATTTGGTTTGTTGTCTGCCTGGATCATGTCATCCCCTCCTCTTGAAAAGGATTCGACCTCGAATCTGTACCTGCATCAAAAGGAGTTAAGTCAGAAACATTAAATGTAGCAGACACATTATACTTACCTTGTAAATCCAGCTTGTATGCATTGTCATTAATCCGTTCCAAAACTTGAAATGGACCATCCCCTCTCGGTTGTAGCTTAGATTTACGTTGTTCAGGAAATCTCTCCTTGCGCATGTGTACCCAAACCCAATCTCCAGGCTGAAATACACACGCTTTCTTCCCTTATTAGCATGAGAAGCATATTGCTCATTCTTTCGTTGTATTTGCTCTCTTGCTTTCTCATGTATGTGCTTCACCAAATCGGCCTTCCTTTTTCCATCGAGCCCCGCGTGCTCATAAACAGGCAAAGGTAACAAATCCAATGGAGTTAGTGGCTGAAAACTATAAACAATTTCAAAAGGTGAAAATGAAGTAGAAGAATGAATGCTACGATTATATGCAAACTCAATAAATGGCAAACAATCTTCCCAACTCTTCAAATTCTTGCCAACTATAGTGCGCAATAATTGAGATAAAGTCCTATTAACTACCTCTGTTTGTCCGTCAGTCTGTGGATGACATGTGGTAGAATACAATAGTTTGGTGCCTAGTTTAGCCCACAACACCTTCCAAAAATGGCTAAGGAACTTAACATCTCTATCAGATACAATACTCCTAGGTATACCATGGAGTCGCACTATGTCTCTGAAAAATAAATCTGCAATGTTTGTAGCATCATCGGTTTTATGACATGCAATGAAATGAGCCATTTTACTAAACCTATCAACTACAACAAAGATTGAATCTCTACCCCTCTTTGTCCTAGGCAAACCTAACACAAAATCCATCGATATATCAACCCATGGTTCACTAGGTACAGGCAAAGGAGTATACAAACCATGTGGCATTAATTTAGATTTAGCATGCTATGTGTTAGACACTTATCACAAATACGCTCAACATCACGTTTCATTTTAGGCCAATAAAAGTGCTCATGTAAAATAGCTAAAGTCTTAGTAATCCCAAAATGCCCCATCAAACCTCCCCCATGCGCTTCTTTCACAAGCAACTCACGCATACTACAAGCAGGAACACACAACCTGTTCGCTTTAAATAAGAATCCGTCATGAATGTAAAACTTTCCAAAAGATGACTTTGCACAAGTAGCATAAATCTCACCAAAATCAGAATCACACTCATATAATTCCTTAATCAAATCAAATCCAACATCCGTGCATGCATTGAAGTAAGTAAAACATACCTGCGAGATAATGCATCAGCCACTATGTTTTCTTTACCTTGCTTGTAGCGTATAACATATGGAAATGACTCAACGAATTCCATCCATTTTGCGTGTCGCTTATTCAGCTTACCTTGACCCTTCAAGTGTTTTAATGATTCATGGTCGGTGTGGATCACGAACTCTTTAGGCCACAAGTAGTGTTGCCATGTCTCAAGTGCTCTCACAAGCGCATATAACTCTTTGTCATACGTGGGGTACCTCAAAGCTGCTCCATTCAGCTTCTCACTAAAATAGGCTATTGGCCGCTTTTCTTGCATGAGAACTGCTCCAATACCTAACCCTGATGCGTCACACTCAATCTCAAATGTCTTCTCGAAGTTGGGTAGTGCTAAAATGGGTGCACTGCATAACTTCGCTTTAAGATCCTGGAATGCTCGCTCTTGCGCCTCGCCCCATTGAAAACCAACTGTCTTCTTTACTACCTCAGTCAATGGCGCGGCAATGCTACTGAAGTCCTTGACAAATCTCCTATAGAAGCTCGCTAACCCATGAAAGCTTCGGACTTCTGTCACTGTAGTTGGCGTAGGCCATTCCTGAATTGCCTTTACCTTTCCACATCTACCTCGATGCCATCTGCACTCACAACAAAGCCAAGAAAAACAATTCTATCCATGCAAAATGTGCATTTGTCAGAGTTAGCATACAATTGTTCTTTTCGTAAAACATCAAGTACATGCTTCAAATGCATCACATGCTCATCTACTGTTTTACTGTAAACTAAGATGTCATCAAAATAAACCACAACAAACTTACCTAAAAATGCACGCATAACATGATTCATCAATCTCATAAATGTGCTAGGTGCGTTTGAAAGACCAAATGGCATAACTAACCATTCATACAAGCCATACTTAGTCTTAAATGCAGTTTTCCACTCATCTCCCTCTCTCATGCGGATTGATGGTATCCACTCTTCAAATCAATCTTACTAAAAATTTTGGAACCATGCAATTCATCCAACATGTCATCTAGTCTAGGAATGGGGTGACGATACTTTACCGTAATATTGTTGATAGCTCGACAGTCAACGCACATACGCCACGTCCCATCTTTCTTAGGAACTAGAAGCACTGGTACTGCACAATGACTCATGTTTTCCCTTACATACCCTTTGTCCATCAACTCTCGTACTTGCCTTTGTAGCTCCTTTGTCTCATCGGGATTACTCCTATAAGCCGGTCTGTTAGGAATGACTGCTCCAGGTATGAAGTCTATCTGGTGCTCAATACCTCTAATGGGTGGAAGCCCACTAGATATGTCATCTGTCAGTACATCACTGTAATCCTGCAAAAGAGATGAGATAGACACAGAAGCAAATGGTCAGAGTTAGTAAAATAAATATGAGGCTCCTTGTAGACTAACAATAGCATGAGCTTGCTAGCCTTGAATGCTTTTCTCGCTTCACCCTCACCCATATAGAAACTCTTTTTAACTCTCCCTTTTGTTTCCCTCTCACGTTCACTCACACTTCCCTTGGAACTCCCACGGCCCTGGCCTTATTTTTCTCACCAGATACATCACTCTCACTAGTCTCACCCAAGGTGGTGTTTCCCTTCGCTCTCTCTTTGTCACGCTCAAGTTGCAACTTAACCTGATCTTCATGGACTTGTGTAGGTGTAAGTGGGTATAATGTAATGGGTTTTCCCTTATGCTGAAAAGAGTACTTGTTCTTGAACCCATCATGAATAACATTCTTATCAAACTGCCACGGCCTGCCCAAAAGAATATGCCCAGCATGCATCGGTATCACATCACATAGGACATCATCTGTGTATGGCCCAATGGTAAAGCTCAATAATACCTGCTTTGTCACACTTATTTCCCCACAATCATTTAACCACTGCAACTTGTAAGGCTTCGGGTGTCTCAAGCAACTCAACCCCAATCGCTCAATCAAAGCCGTGCTAGCAACATTAGTACAACTGCCCCCATCTATGATCATACTACATCCCTTGCCATTCACACGGCACCTAGTATGGAATATGTTCTCTCTCTGCTGCACACTCTCATCCTCGACAACATGAGCACTCAAAGCACGCTTGACAACTAAGGATAAGTTATCCAGCGGATATGCAGCTCCCTCATGGTCACTAGCATCCTCCAACTCTGGCATCTCCTCCTCGACCTCACTATCAGTAGAGTACACCTCTCCACTCTTTTTATCAATCACTAAGGTACGCCTATTGGGACATTGTGAAGCATAGTGTCCCATGCCCAAACACTTGAAACACTTGACATCCTTAGTTCTAGCAGCTGCACCCTCAGGTTTTGGTCTAGTTTTGCTCGGTTCTGCAGCTTCTTTACCCTTGGCACTAGGTTCGGCCCTAGGCTTATTAAAGCCTCCACTGAACTCGCCTCTAGGCTTGTCAAAGCCTCCATCTCGCTTCTCATTTGGAACCCATTTTCCCTTCCATGCAGAAGTAGCCTGAGTACCAAATCTGGATGTTGACCTTTTCTTGAGTTGCCTTTCTACCTTGATAGCCATGTGAAGCATATCCTCCAAATCAACATAATGATGCAACTCCACCATGTTTGCAATCTCTCTATTCAAGCCCCCTAGAAACCGTGCCATAGTAGCTTCTGCATCCTCAACTACATTTGCCCTGATCATGGCAACTTCCATCTCTGTGTAATAGTCCTCAACACTTTTGGTCCCCTGATACAGATGTTGTAGTTTCTGATACAACTCCCTATAGTAATGGCTGGGTATAAATCTCTTTCTCATGAGACCTCTAAGTTCTGCCCATGTCTGAACCGCTCTCTCATAATTTCTCCTCCGTGTGAGAGATAATCTGATCCCACCAAATCATAGCATAATCGGTAAACTCAATTGCTGCCAGATTGATCTTCTTCTCGTCTGAGTAGTGATGACAACTGAAAATCAATTCTATTTTCTTTTCCCATTCTAAATAAGCTTCAGGATCATTCTTGCCGTGGAATGTTGGTATCTTGATCTTGATGCTACCTAGATCACCATCTACATCTCTTCGCCTCCTACCATATCCTCTCCGATCATAATCCTCTCTTCTGGCATCAAATGCACCTCTATCATCAAACTGTCTATCCCTCCTATCATTCCTCCTATCAAACCTCCTATTAGGCCTCCTATCATGCCTAGGCTGAAATCTCTCCTCCACATCATCAAAACCATCAGGATCATCAAACTCATTTTCAGCTTCCTCTTCATCTGGTGGTACATACTGTGGTGGTACTCGGCGAGGTGGCACATTGTGAGGTGGTGGTACATTCTGAGGTGGTGGTACTCTGGGACCGCTACCAGTTTGAATACTCTCTACACTCTTGGACAATCTCTCCAAAGCAGTATTCATGTTCTCCATCATATCTGTAAATTTTCTATCCAAAGCCTCAAGCTTTTCATCAATAGTTAGACCTGCCATCTCAACACTAAACAAACAGATTAGAAATAACAAGAAAGTAAAGCAAATATGTAAATCCTCACAATCTCACGTATTTACACTCGAATGATATCACTCAACTCGTGTTTGCACTCTATTGGCTTTTACCCGATACTGTGCTCACAATCACTGCCTTTTACCACTCTTGAGTTCTTCCTCAATTCAAATATGAATCACACTCAATCCAAGAATACAAAACCAAGCGTAGTCCTCAAGCTAGCATGGAACACAATGAACCCAATAATATATATATATAGGGCAGGTGGAAACGAAATGTGAACAGAATAGCAAGACGAAGACTCAATCAATAATACTTAAACTAGAGTATTTGTAATAAAGAAGTGAACAATTAGCACAATGGAAAAAAAATAAGCATGCAAATTCACGGTCGTATGCAATTTCGGGGAGAAAATTTGGCACCGCTATAGAATTTTGATGGAATACCCTCCACGGGCACCTAAATGATTAATATGGAACAAACTTTGTGAGACAAGTTTGGTTGCTTTGTTACACAGTAAGATGCTTGATGTGCTTATGTTGAAGCATGAATTAACAAGTGTGCTTGCTGATTTGCGTGAGCCATCATTCAGCTTGACATTGGATTTGTGTTGAAATCATTAGCATGACATTGAAAATGGAAGCACTCATGAGCTTGACATGGAAATTTGAGTAGCCATCATTGCATTTGAGAGGTGCTTGAAGGGGCAAGTTGCTGCATCACCAAGTAATTGGAAAAATTGTTTAGTTGGTTTGTAACTTACCATTGCCGAATTGACATGCTTACTTGACCTACTTGTAAGCTACTTACGTAAGCAGCTGAGTCACCTACTTAAAAAATAAAAGAATTGGTCGCATTGTGCTTAGCTTGATTAGACCATTTGCAAGTTGATTGGATTGCTTTACATGAGTTACATTGATATTAGATTTGGTTTGTTTTGGTTTGAGCTTGAAAGACTATATTTGTGTTATAGCCGAATTGAAATCCTTTGTGCTTCATTGTGTTTCATTGGAGTGTAAACACTTGTGAGTGTGTGTGAGAAGAAAAGAAAGGTGAGCTCAAACACTATAGCGAGTGACCACAAGATTACTTCAGTGACACGTTGATTGCTTGCTTGCTTATTTATTGCATTTAGCTAACTCGTTATTCTTTCTTATTCTGAGCACTCTAGCTATAAGTTTCTTTCGATTGAGTCTTCGTGATTACTTATCTTATTTGCTTTATTCCACATGCTCTATATATACATTGTGTTTTTGTTAGCTTGTGGACTACACCTTAGTTGACCATACTGGGAATTGAGTTGATTTGTAATTGAATTGAGGAAGAACTCAAGAGTGGTAAAAGGCAGTGATTGTGAGCACAATATCGGGTAAAAGCCAAAAGAGTGCAAACACGAGTGGAGTGATATCATTCGAGTGTATGCACGTGAGATTGTGAGGATTTACATATTTGTTTTGCTTTTTATTATTTCTAATATGTTTGTTTAGTGTTGAGAGGCAGGTCCAAGTTTAACTATTGATGATAAGATCGAGGTTTTGGATACTTTCAAAAGTGATATCCAAGATATTATGAGTGATTATAGAAGATCTTATGAGAAATGGAAAAAGACTTGGAAGGTAACTAAATATGCAGTGAATGAAGAGAGTACTCAACAACCAAAAGCTATGAAGTTGTGTGTAATGAAGTGAGAAGCACTTGTGATGTTGAGTGCATAGCGAATGAAAACACTTGTGAGGCATTGAATGTTGTGAATTGTGTTATAAGTGACATGTTGAGTGAAAATGCTTGTGAGACCGTGAGCATTGAAGGAGCAAACACTTGTGAGGTAGTGTGCTTTGAGGTTGAAAAACATAGTGAAGCTGAGCAGGTGTGTGAGGAGGTCTTTGCAAGTATGGTTGAGATAGTGGCCATGAGTGATGATGAAGCTATGCGAGCTGGTGTGAAAAGAAAGTAGATGTGGTAGTGAAGTTTTTCCATAACATTTTCTCTTTATTTATGCTTTTTCATCGCAGGTACAAGTGGTCAAGTATGATTCTTTTATATTTCAATATCATCGTCCAATTGATTTTGTCATAACTATCTATGATCCGGGTTCGGATTCGAGGACGAATCCATTTCAGAGAGGGAGAATGACATGATCCAAGGGACAACATTTGACATGAATGCAGTCATCCAAGGAACATTAGAGCCTTTGCAATTGCCAACAGGCCCAATCACATGCCAAAGAGCTAAGAAGATCACAGACGCAATAGCGAGCCAGAGTTTGCATATAATAGATGCATTCATCCTTCTAGTTTTTACTTGCCTTATGAGATTGATTATGATTCTAATTCTTTAACTCCTATGGATTTATTATCTTTGATTCTTATTAAGCTTGGGAGTATGAATGATAAGGGAAAGTCAGAGTTGGTGAGAATAATAGGTTTCCAACGCATTGTATTTGACCCCGGTAATTGGGTGTGGCTTTATATGGAAGAGGAAAAGATCCAAGCTACAATCGAGAGGAGATGGACCTTTTCAAGTATTGGAAAGGATCAATGGCAATGCATATAAGCTGGATTTGCAAGGTAAGTACAACGTATCTGCTAATTTTAATGTTTCTGGCTTAACTCATTTTGATGCAGGTTCAGATTCGAGGTCGAATCATTTTCAACAAGGAGGGAATGACATGAGTCCAACCACACCAGAGACATTACAGGATGCATCTAATAACTTGGAGGAACCCATGCAGTTGCCAACAGGTCCAATGACACGCCAAAGAGCAAAGAAGATCAGAGAGGCCTTTGCGGGACTAGCTCAGAGCTATGTGACCAGTTTCAGCAACCAAGTCAAGTGCACACCAGAGACACATATGGGCATAACCAGAGAGGTCCCCAACCTATTTAATTTGACCCATATCAGCTCAGACTGAAGCATAGCAGAGCAGCTTCAGCACCAGCACCCTTTTGACCCGATTTCACCCATTTTGGGACTATGTTGAATTCGGCCAAATGGGGGCATTTTTGTCATTTATGCTCGACATTTTGACTTTATTATGATGTAATTAGCATGGTTGACTATGCCATTAGGCTTAATTATGCTTAGATCTCTACTTAGCCGGAAGCACGTCAAATTACTATAGCATGTAAGCACCTCAATTAGCTTAAGTGAGATTAGCTTCTAATCTTGTTTTAAGTTTATTTAGGTGTAAAAGGACCTTAATGGTCGTGGTTGAGGTGCTTGACTTAGGGCTTTTGGTAATTTTATCTCTAGGGTCATTTTAGTCTTTTTACTCTCTTTTTAACCCTTATTATATGACTCTTCTTTGAATTTTGGAGACAACCAACGTAATATTCAACATTTGAAAGAGAGAAAAGCTTGAGCTTTCCATGGCTATGGCCAAAACCTTGTTGAGGGAGGGATTCCCCTTTTCAAGTTCAAATTGACTTATCTAAGCTTGGCAACTTAGTGGCGTCTCCATTGCTAGCAAAATACAATCTGATTTCATGCTTGTGGTTATCATGGACGTGAGTTTCATGGTGGTTAGGGGCTGATCTTGGTTGGGTTTTGTTCCTACAAAATCAGTATTCAAAGTTCTTGGGGTTTTGAGAAAGATGCTTGGGGGTTTGCTTGGTTTCCAACCCAAGTGAGTTCTTGTCAAAAAGTCAACATCCAGATTTGGTACTCAGGCTACTTCTGCATGGAAAGGGAAATGGGTTCCGAATGAGAAGCGAGATGGAGGCTTTGACAAGCCTTTGGGCGAATTCAGTGGAGGCTTTAATAAGCCTAGGGCCGATCCTAATGCCAAGGGTAAAGAGGCTGCAGAACCGAGCAAAACTAGGCCAAAACCTGAGGGTGCAGCTGCTAGAACTAAGTTTCAAATGTTTGGGCATGGGACACTATGCTTCACAATGTCCCAATAGGCGTACCTTAGCGATTGATAAAAAGAGTGGAGAGGTGTACTCTACCGATAGTGAGGTTGAGGAGGAGATGCCAGAGTTGGAGGATGCTAGTGACCATGAGGGAAATGCATACCCACTAGTCAAGCGTGCTTTGAGTGCACATGTTGTAGAGGATGAGAGTGTGCAGCAAAGGGAGAATATATTCCATACTAGGTGCCATGTGAATGGCAAAGGGTTGTAGTATGATCATAGATGGGGGCAGTTGTACTAATGTGCTAGCACAGCTTTGATTGAGCGATTGGGGTTGAGCGCTTGAGACACTGAAGCCTTACAAGTTGCAGTGGTTATATGATTGTGGGGAGATAAGTGTGACAAAGCAGGTACTGTTGAGCTTTACCATTGGGCCATACACGGATGATGTCCTATGTGATGTGATACCGATGCATGCCGGACATATTCTTTTGGGCAGACCGTGGCAGTTTGATAAGAAGGTTATTCATGATGGGTTCAAGAACAAGTACTCTTTTCAGCATAAGGAAAAACCATTACATTATACCCACTTACACCTGCACAAGTCCATGAAGATCAGGTTAAGTTGCAACTTGAACGTGACAAAGAGCGAGCGAAGGGAAACACACTTTGGGCGAAACTAGTAAGAGTGTTGTCTCTGGTGAGAAAAATAAAGCCAAGGCCGTGGGAGTTTCCAAGGGGGGTAATAGGTTTCCAACGCATTGTGTTTGACCCCGGCAATTGGGTGTGGCTTTATATGCAAGAGGAAAAGATCCAAGTTGCAACCAATAGGAGATGGTCCATTTCAAGTCTTGGAGCGGATTAACGACAATACTTACAAGCTTGATCTTCTGGTGAGTTTGGCATTCCTGCAATGTTTAATGTTTCTGACTTATTTTATTTTTAATGCAGGTTCAGATTCGAGGTCTAATCCTTTTCAACAAGGAGGGAATGACATGAGTCTAACCACACCAGAGACATTATAGGATGCAGCTAACAACTTGGAGGAACCCATGCAGTTGCCAACAGGTCCAATCACACGCCAAAGAGCAAAGAAGATCAGAGAGCCTTTGCGGGACTAGCTCAGAGCTATGTGACCAGTTGCAGTAACCAAGTCAAGTGCACACCAGAGACACATATGGGCATAACCAGAGAGGTCTTCAAGCTATTTCATTTGACCCCAAATCAGCTCAGACTGAAGCACAACAGAGCAGCTTCAGCACCAGCACCATTTTGACCCGATTTCACCCATTTGGGACTATGTTGAATTCGGCCAAATGGGGGCATTTTGTCATTTGTGCTCGACATTTTGACTCTATTTATGATGTAATTAGCATGGTTGACTATGCCATTAGGCCTTAATTATGCTTAGATCTGTACTTAGCCGGAAGCACGTCAATTTTTTTTTTTTTTTGGATAATGGTAAGTATTATAACCAAAAAAAACTATACAAAGAGCAAAGGGGCATACCCCATGCAAACTAGAGAGGACAAGCCCTCCTAGAAGAAAAGCCTATAGGCTACAAGCAAAGATCAACAGAAGATGTCAACGGGCAAGTGCCATGAAAGGTGAAGCCATTTATTGTCATAAGATGGTTTCACCTTACGAACAAAGCTAGCACGATTCCGAACATCAAAAAACAATATCATAAAGAAGAGTAGAAACAGGCCGAAAAGGCATATCATGAGTGCGAGCATTCCTCTCCCTCCAAATATGGTAGACTGAAGCTGCAAAGACAGACGAACCAGAAGGTGACGTAAAGAGGCATTAGTGAACTGACATAACCACTCAACAGTCTGTCGCCAATCCCGACGACTCCAATCTAACCCACACAAAGCCAGCACAGACGACCAGACCCTCGAAGAGAAGATGCACTGGAAGAAAAGATGATCAATGTCCTCACTTGAACAACCACAAAGAATACAACGGGAGCAAGCAGAAATACCAAACCTCATCCAACTATCCTGGGTACAAAGGCCTCCCTGAATAGACATCCAAAGTAAAAAGGAATGACGGGGAATAGCCTTCCGGAACCAAACAACTCGAGACCAATGCAACAAGTTTCCCCTAGTACGCATGGCATTCCAAGCACTATCCACAGAAAATCTCCCACTCTTATCATCCTCCCAAACCAGCACGTCCTCCCTCAAACTAGAAGGAGACGGAGGAAGATGGGGACTGAGCCAAGTCAACAAGGGCAGCAGACCTAGAAGGGGGCCAACGCCAAGCAGAATCAGAGATAATGGAAGCAACTGTAGCCATCCTATCCAAGCCAGAGTCATAAATCACTCTCTCACCCAACGTGTCACAATCGGGCCCAAAGGATGCCAAAAATAAACCACAATAAAGTCTTCTCACCATTCCCAATCCTAACTCTCATCCGCCGCCGGGACCAAGAACGGAGCTCCAAGATCTTACGCCAACTCCAAGAGCAATCAGAAGGACATGTGACCTCCCAAAAAACTTCTCCCCCTCAACAAATAGAGTGAACCCAATTCGTCCAAGAAGAGACAGAAGAGACCTGCTAGAACAAAGAAACCCAAATGGTTTAACAAAATAGCCGCTCTATCCAAGTATCCAAACTCTTAATCCCCAGCCCCCCTCCTAAGAGGTAAACAAACTCTTAAGTGAGATTAGCTTCTAATCTTTGTTTAAGCTTATTTAGGTGCAAAAGGACCTTAATGGTCGTGGTTGAGGTGTTTGACTTAGGGTTTTTGGTAATTTTAGCTCTAGGGTCATTTTAGTCTTTTACTCTCTTGTAACCCTTATTATATGACTCTTCTTTGTATTTTGGAGAACCAACGTAATATTCAACATTTGAAAGAGAGAAAAGCTTGTGCTTTCCATGGCTATGGCCAAAACCTTGTGAGGGAGGGATTCCCCTTTTCAAGTTCAAATTGACTTATCTAAGCTTGGCAACTTAGTGGCGTCTCCATTGCTAGCAAAATACAATCTGATTTCATGCTTGTGGTTATCATGGACGTGAGTTTCATGGTGGTTAGGGGCTGATCTTGGTTGGGTTTTGTTCCTACAAAATCAGTATTCAAAGTTCTTGGGGGTTTTGAGAAAGATGCTTGGGGTTTTGCTTGGTTTCCAACCCAAGTGAGTTCTTGTCATTTGGTATCATGAGCTTAGGGTTCTGAGGTCTGATTTCCTATCCTTGTGTTGTTTAATCTTGTATTCATCTTTGTTCTTTGTTGATTTAATTTCGGCATCAAGGTTTTACTTCCACCTTGATTCGGCCATTGTTGGATCTTGTTGTTTCTGCTGATTCTTGTTGATTTGTGATCAAAATATCATGAATAACATTCTGCCTTGAGTGTTTTTTGATTGATCATGAGTATTTCTTTGAGTTAAGCTTTGGCTACTTAGGTCAAAATTGGGGCTTCTGTGTTCTTTGCTTGAATCAAGTGTTTAGTTGTTAATTGTAAGTACTAGGACGTGTTTACATTGTTATTAAGTTATTAGTTTCAAAAAATCAAAAAAAGAAGAAGAAAATGCATCAGGTCAGATTCGGCCAAGGAAGAACCATCACCACCCTTGCTTTGTTCTTGCCATATGCATGTCACTTAGCTTGTTTTCAATAGGTATTGTTCATATCTACTTTGAGAAAATCAGATTGCACTCCATTACTCCTAGCATTTGCGTGAACTAGCTTGTTTGCAATCTTTGTGAAGTTGTTGCAATCTTGTGAAGTGTGAGGAAAACAAGTGTTTTTTAAGTGTTTTGGTGAGGCATTTGAGTGAATGAGTGTTGAAACAAAATGAAATGCTTATGGATTGATGAGGCCGTGAGACTCTTGAAGTTTACTTATGCGTGTGCTTATGTTGAAGCATGAATTAACAAGAGTGCTTGCTGATTGCGTGAGCCATCATTAGCTTGACATTGATTTGTGTTGAAATCATTAGCATGACATTGAAAATGGAAGCACTCATGAGCTTGACATGGAAATTTGAGTAGCCATCATTGCATTTAGGTGCTGAAGAAGAGGCAAGCTGCTGCATCACCAAGTTAATTGGAAAAATTGTTTAGTTGGTTTGTAACTTACCATTCCCGAATTGACATGCTTACTTGACCTACTTGTAAGCTACTTACGTAAGCAGCTGAGTCACCTACTGTCTTGAAAAAAAAAAAATAAAGAAAAAAAAGAAAGAGAATTGGTCGCATTGTGCTTAGCTTGATTAGACCATTTGCAAGTTGATTGGATTGCTTTACATGAGTTACATTGATATTTGATTTGGTTTGTATTGGTTTGAGATTGAAAGACTATATATGTGTTATAGCAGAATTGAAATCCTTTGTGCTTCATTTGTGTTCATTGGAGTGTAAACACTTGTGAGTGTGTGTGAGAAGAAAAGAAAGGTGAGCTCAAACACTATAGTGAGTGACCACAAGATTACTTCAGTGACACGTTGATTGCTTGCTTGCTTATTTATTGCATTTAGCTAACTCGTCATTTTTCTTATTCTGAGCACTCTTTTTTTGGATAAGGTAAGTATTATAACCAAAGAAAACTATACAAGAGCAAAGGGGCATCCCCAGGATCTAGAGAGGACAAGCCCTCCTAGAAGAAAGCAAACGGCTACAAGAGATCAACTAAAGATGTCATCGGGCAAGTGCCACGAAAGGTGAAGCCATTTATTGTCATAAGATGGAGTCACCTTACGTAAAGAACTAACACGATTCCGAACATCAAAAACAATATCATATAGAAGAACAGAAACTGGCCTAAGAGGCATATCATGAGTGCGAGCATTCCTCTCCCTCCATATATGGTAAACTGACGCTGCAAAGGACAGACGAACCAGAAGATGATATAAAGAGGCATCAGAGAACTGACAAAGCCACTCAACAGTTTGGCGCCAATCTCGACAGCTCCAGTCTAAACCACACATGGCTAACACAGACGACCAAACCCTCAATGAAAAGAGGCACTGAAAAAAAGATGATCGATGTCCTCACTCGAACACCACAAAGGATACACCGCGAGCAAGAGGATATACCAAATTTCATTAGACTGTCCTGAGTACAAAGGCCTCCCTGAATGGACATCCAAAGAAGAAAAGAATGGCGGGGAATAGATTTCCGGAACCAGACAACTCGGGACCAAGGCATCTCGGGTCTCCTCGACCTCAAAGCATTCCAGGCACAATCCACAGAAAATTTCCCATGTCTATCATCTTCCCAAAACCAGCATATCCTCCCTCAAACTAGAAGGAGACGGAAGGTGAGTCTGAGCCAAATCAACAAGAGCAGCAGATCTAGAAGGGGGCCAATGCCAAGCAGAATCAGAGATAATGGAAGCAACTGTCGCCATCCTATCCAAGCCAGAATCATAAATCACTCTCTCGCCCAATGAGTACTCAATCGGGCCTACAGGATGCCAATTATCAAACCACAATAAAGTCGACTCACCATTCCCAATACTCACTCTCATCCGCCGACCGGGACCAAGAACGAAAGCTCCAAAATCTTACGCCAACTCCAAGAGCAATCAGAAGGACGAGGGATCTCCCAAAAACTTCTCCCCCTCAGTAAATAAGAGTAAACCCAAGTAGACCAAGAAGAAACCTGACCAGAACAGAGAAACCAAATATGCTTGACAATAGCTGCTCTATTCCAAGCTTCCAGACTCTTATACCCAGACCCCCTCCTTAAGAGGTAAACAAATTTTGCTCCAAGCTACTCTAGCCCCAGTAGTGATAAGCGCACTACCCTTCCAAAGGAAAGAACGAAGGATAGTCTCAACCTTCCTAATCACTGACTTAGGAAGAATAAATAAAGAAGACCAATAAACTTGAATGTAGAACAAAACAGACTTTATAAGCTGGAGCCGACCTGCATAAGAGAGAAACTTACAACTCCAACTTTTAGTTTCTTTCGATTGAGTCTCCGTGATTACTTATCTTATTTGCTTTATTCCACCTGCTCTATATATACATTGTGTTTCTGTTAGCTTGTGGACTACACCTTAGTTGACCATACTGGGAATTGAGTTGATTTGTAATTTTTTTTGGATAAGGTAAGTATTATAACCAAAAGAAAACTATACAAAGAGCAAAGGGGCATACCCCAGGCAAACTAGAGAGGACAAGCCCTCCTAGAAGAAAAGCCTATAGGCTACAAGCAAAGATCAACAGAAGATGTCAACGGGCAAGTGATTGTGAGCACAGTATCGGGTAAAAGCCAATAGAGTGCAAACATGAGTGGAGTGATATCATTCGAGTGTATGCAAGTGAGATTGTGAGGATTTACATATTTGTTTTGCTTTTTTATTATTTCTAATCTATTTGTTTAGTGTTGAGATGGCAGGTCCAAGTTTAACTATTGATGATAAGATCGAGGTTTGGTTTTGGATACTTTCAAAAGTGATATCCAAGATATTATGAGTGATTATAGAAGATCTTATGAGAAATGGAAAAAGACTTGGAAGGTAACTAAATATGAAGTGAATGAAGAGAGTACTCAACAACCAAAAGCTATTGAAGTTGTGTGTAATGAAGTGAGAAGCACTTGTGATGTTGAGTGCATAGCGAATGAAAAAACTTGTGAGGCCCTGAATGTTGTGAATTGTGTTATAAGTGACATGGTGAGTGAAAATGCTTGTGAGACCGTGAGCATTGAGGGAGTAAACACTTGTGAGGTAGTGTGCTTTGAGGTTGAAAAACATAGTGAAGCTGAGCAGGTGTGTGAGGAGGTCTTTGCAAGTATGGTTGAGATAGTGGCCATGAGTGATGATGAAGCTGTGAGAGCTGGTGAAAAGAAAGTAGATGTGGTTGTGAAGTTTTTCCATAACATTTTCTCTATTGTTTATGCTTTTTCATCGCAGGTACAAGTGGTCAAGTATGATCTTTTATATTTCAATATCATCGTCCAATTGATTTTGTCATAAACTATCTATGATCCGGGTTCGGATTCGAGGACGAATCCATTTCAAGAGAGGGAGAATGACATGATCCAGGGATAACATTTGACATGAATGCAGTCACCAAGAACATTAAAGCCTTTGCAATTGCCAACAGGCCCAATCACACGCCAAAGAGCTAAGAAGATCACAGATGCAATAGCGGGGCCAGAGTTGCATATAATTGATGCATTCATCCTTCTAGTTTTTACTTGCCTTATGAGATTGATTATGATTCTAATTCTTTAACTCCTATGGATTTATTATCTTTGATTGTTATTAAGCTTGGGAGTATGAATGATAAGGGAAAGGCAGAGTTGGTGAGAATAATAGGTTTCAACGCATTGTGTTTGACCCCGACAATTGGGTGTGGCTTTATATGCAAGAGGAAAAGATCCAAGTTGCAACCAATAGGAGATGGTCCATTTCAAGTCTTGGAGCGGATTAACGACAATACTTACAAGCTTGATCTTTCAGGTGAGTTTGGCGTTCCTGCAATGTTTAATGTTTCTGACTTATTTTATTTTTAATGCAGGTTCAGATTCGAGGTCTAATCCTTTTCAACAAGGAGGGAATGACATGAGTCTAACCACACCAGAGACATTATAGGATGCAGCTAACAACTTGGAGGAACCCATGCAGTTGCCAACAGGTCCAATCACACGCCAAAGAGCAAAGAAGATCAGAGAGGCCTTTGCGGGACTAGCTCAGAGCTATGTGACCAGTTGCAGTAACCAAGTCAAGTGCACACCAGAGACACATATGGGCATAACCAGAGAGGTCTTCAAGCTATTTCATTTGACCCAAATCAGCTCAGACTGAAGCACAACAGAGCAGCTTCAGCACCAGCACCATTTTGACCCGATTTCACCCATTTTGGGACTATGTTGAATTCGGCCAAATGGGGGCATTTTTGTCATTTGTGCTCGACATTTTGACTCTATTTATGATGTAATTAGCATGGTTGACTATGCCATTAGGCTTAATTATGCTTAGATCTGTACTTAGCCGGAAGCACGTCAATTTACTATATAGCATGTAAGCACCTCAATTAGTTTAAGTGAGATTAGCTTCTAATCTTTGTTTTAAGCTTATTTAGGTGCAAAAGGACCTTAATGGTCGTGGTTGAGGTGTTTGACTTAGGGTTTTTGGTAATTTTAGCTCTAGGGTCATTTTAGTCTTTTACTCTCTTGTAACCCTATTATATGACTCTTCTTTGTATTTTGGAGACAACCAACGTAATATACAACATTTGAAAGAGAGAAAAGCTTGAGCTTTCCATGGCTATGGCCAAAACCTTGTTGAGGGAGGGATTCCCCTTTTCAAGTTCAAATTGACTTATCTAAGCTGGCAACTTAGTGGCGTCTCCATTGCTAGCAAAATACAATCTGATTTCATGCTTGTGGTTATCATGGATGTGAGTTTCATGGTGGTTAGGGGCTGATCTTGGTTGGGTTTTGTTCCTACAAAATCAGTCTTCAAAGTTCTTAAGGTTTTGAGAAAGATGCTTGGGGGTTTGCTTGGTTTCCAACCCAAGTGAGTTCTTTTCAGGGGGTGTGAGTGAACGTGAGGGGGAAACAAAAGGGAGAGTTAAAAAGAGTTTCTACATGGGTGAGGGTGAAGCGAGGAAAGCGTTCAAGGCTAGCAAGATCATGCTATTGTTAGTCTATAAGGAGCCTCATATCTATTTTACTAACGCTGACCCTTTGCTTCCTGTATCTATTCATCTCTTTTGCAGGATTACAGTGACGTACTCACAGAGGACATACCTAATGGGCTTCCACCATTAGAGGTATTGAGCACCAGATAGACTTCATACCTGGAGCAGTCATTCCTAACAGACCGTCTTATAGGAGCAATCCCGAGGAGACAAAGGAGCTATAAAGGCAAGTACGGGAATTGATGGATAAGGGGTATGTAAGGGAAAGCATGAGCCCTGTGCAAGTACTAGTACTTCTAGTTCCTAAGACAGATGGGACGTGGCGTATGTGCGTTGATTGTCGAGCTATCAACAATATTACGGTAAAGTATCGTCACCCCCATTCCTAGACTAGATGACATGTTGGATGAATTGCATGGTTCCAAATTTTTAGTAAGATGACTTAAAGAGTGGATACTATCAAATTCACATGAGAGAGGGAGATGAGTGGAAGACTGCATTTAAGACTAAGTATGGCTTGTATGAATGGTTAGTTATGCCATTTCGTCTCTTAAACGCACCTAGCACATTTATGAGATTGATGAATCATGTTATGCGTGCATTTTAGGTAAGTTTGTTGTGGTTTATTTTGATGACATCTTAGTTTACTGTAAAACAGTAGATGAGCATGTGCTGCATTGAAGCATGTACTTGATGTTTTACGAAAAGAACAATTGTATGCTAACTCTGACAAATGCACATTTGCATGGATAGAATTGTTTTTCTTGGCTTTGTTGTGAGTGCAGATGGCATCGAGGTAGATGTGGAGAAGGTAAAGGCAATTCAGGAATGGCCTACACCAACTACAGTGACAGAAGTTCGAAGCTTTCATGGGTTAGCGAGCTTCTATAGGAGATTTGTCAAGGACTTCAGAAGCATTGCCGCGCCATTGACTGAGGTAGTAAAGAAGACAGTTGGTTTTCAATGGGGCGAGGCGCAAGAGCGAGCATTCCGGGACCTTAAAGCGAAGTTATGCAGTGCACCCATTTTAGCACTACCCAACTTCGAGAAGACATTTGAGATTGAGTGCGACGCATCAGGGTTAGGTATTGGAGCAGTTCTCATGCAAGAAAAGCGGCCAATAGCCTATTTTAGTGAGAAGCTGAATGGAGCAGCTTTGAGGTACCCCACGTATGACAAGAGTTATATGCGCTTGTGAGAGCACTTGAGACATGGCAACACTACTTGTGGCCTAAAGAGTTCGTGATCCACACCGACCATGAATCATTAAAACACTTGAAGGGTCAAGGTAAGCTGAATAAGCGACACGCAAAATGGATGGAATTCGTTGAGTCATTTCCATATGTTATACGCTACAAGCAAGGTAAAGAAAACATAGTGGCCGATGCATTATCTCGCAGGTATGTTTTACTTACTTCAATGCATGCACGGATGTTGGGATTTGATTTGATTAAGGAATTATATGAGTGTGATTCTGATTTTGGTGAGATTTTTGCTACTTGTGCAAAGTCATCTTTTGGAAAGTTTTACATTCATGAGGGATTCTTATTACAGGGAACAGGTTGTGTGGTTCCTACTTGTAGTATGCGTGAGTTGTTGCTGTGAAGGAAGCGCATGGGGAGGTTTGATGGGGGCATTTGGGATTACTAAGACTTTAGCTATTTTACATGAGCACTTTTATTGGCCTAAAATGAAACGTGATGTTGAGCGTATTTGTGATAAGTGTTCTAACATGTAAGCATGCTAAATCTAAATTAATGCCACATGGTTTATACTCCTTTGCCTGTACCTAGTGAACCCTGGGTTGATATATCGATGGATTTGTGTTAGGTTTGCTAGGACAAAGAGGGGAAGGGATTCAATCTTTGTTGTAGTTGATAGGTTTAGTAAAATGGCTCATTTCATTGCATGTCATAAAACCGATGATGCTACAAACATTGCAGATTTATTTTTCGAGACATAGTGCGACTTCATGGTAGACCTAGGAGTATTGTATCTGATAGAGATGTTAAGTTCCTTAGCCATTTTTGGAAGGTGTTGTGGGC